>JASDQU010242179.1:27553-45890 GCA_032191745.1 Picea mariana
CCATCGCACCATGTGGGTTTCCTCTAATGTCCATTGGGGTGGTTTGGTCTTTTTCTTTTTCTAGACTATCATTCATTCCTCATATTGTTCTTGAAATGGTGTTTCTAGTTCTTGCAATGTGTCGTCTTGAAGTCATATCACATTGTTTTACTACTATCATGGGAAGATGATGTCCAAATCTCCCAAGGCCTCTTCCTCTTCTTTTTTCATGGCTGCCCAACTTTCTTGTCCCTTTTTTTAGGGGGTGTGAAGTAATGTTGTCACTAAGGGGGGCTTGGGTGGAATATACTCTTGGGAAAGGGGAGGGGCTGGCTAGTTTAAATCACTGGCTACTTGACTCTTCTGTAGCTCTAATTATAATCAAGGCATGTGCAATGGGGCTGACAACATTTTCAATTTATTGAGCGAGGTTGACTTCACTAGATCCATGATTGGTGGCTTGTTCTCTAGATCCTTCTATGCGGGTGTATTTCTCCTTGCTACTTTGTCACTGTTATGGTTGTTATTAGTGTGTCCTATTGTTGTAATGTTCATGTTGGGACTAGAAGTGTGGCCTCTATGAGTTATTTACTAGTTAGGTGGCATTGTTGCATTTATCCATCGCACCATGTGGGTTTCCTCTAAGATTCTTAAGACAATGCACTACATTGTGACATATTCCAAAGAAATCACTACATCTGAAGGAAACCTACCCATAATTGAGAGGTTTTTTTTAGGCATGGTCTTTAGCTACCAACTTGATGTCTGCTAGGAATCCCTTGTAGAAATCCATGTCCACACAAATGCAAGTGTAGGTAGTTATATTTTTCCTTTATGTTTCTAAACTCCTAAAAAATCAACCCAAGGAATTCTACCCAAGGCATTTTTTATCCTCTATAATGAATCATATCCCCAAAATCATAGGGAAGGTTGGGCATCCTTACCCACATTGGAGAAACTAAGAGAGAGTTTATTGCTATATAAAAGTAGGAGTCCATGGTTTCATGTATAGTTGTGCTTTGCCTAAAAAGCAAGGTCCAAAGTTGAGGATCAAATCTCTATATTTTACTAGGTCAACTTCAACTATGAAGAATCCTTTGGAACATAGATAAATGAAGGCTTCATCCTTTCTTTCCAATTTCATCATTCATCTTTTCTTTCCAATTTCCATGTTATTGTAATCCATTTGTGTATATTTGCTAAGTTTGGTTAGAGCCCATTAAATACATAGGATATACCATTTTCCTTGAAGTATTTTGATTAATCCATTATATCTTCTACCACAAGAATGGATGGGGTTGGATCTTTTTACACCATTCGAACTTAAGGAATATTAGGGTTAGTCTATAAATGTTTGGTTGTTTTTACCACTTGGGTGAGAAAAATAAACCTTTGTATAGCTAGGATGAAAGATATATAACAAGTGAATGGTTAGAATTAGTCCATAAGCATGAATACCATTGCAAACATTAAGTAAAAGGAAAAAAGACAAGTAAAAATCATGAAAATTTCACCAACAATAAAAATGGAAGCAATGGCAATCATACATCAATGAAAAAAAATTGTTGTTACACCGTAGAGGATGAGTGAGTGCAAGTGGACTCTCCCTTCCTCCTTGGGAGGGTTATTTATGTTCCCTTGTACTTATTTTCTCTCTCTCTCTTAGCAAAAAAAGTGTGTATGAACTCTTCATGGGAAGAGGCAAATACACTGGCTAGTGGCTATGGATGCACAAAATGATGGCTTGAGAATGGCTCTCGAGGATCATTTAGACAACATAACCTTGCACAATCTTATTTCTTTGAATGTTTCTCCATGGCTCTTATTTATAGCCAAACTTCAAGATCCATTAAAGCTAGTTCTAAATGTGAATGGTGCACTTTGGATTGTGGTTCTCCATGTCTTGAAGAGACATAGTACTTCCAAATTACTAACCTTCAATGGGTATGGAGCTCGATGATGCATGGTACACCGACCTTGGAGTACCCTTGATGGGAGTTTTGGCATTTATTGCATCGTATGTGGTTGAGATTTCATGTTGTGTGGATTTGTGTAGCTCTCAAAGGATCAACCTTGCAAGCCCACACAGATTGCATAAAACCCACACTATAAATTCACACAAATGCATTAAAAACCCACTTTATATAGTTTTTGGTTCTTTGTTGAAAGTGGTGTATTATTTCCATTGTAACACACCCGAACCCTAAGTACCCTTTCTAGAGATGTGGCATCAAAAATTTGCTTACTTTAATCATCTTGAATCCTTAGTCTGAGGTCTTAATCATATTCTACTTTCTCATATCTTTCTAACGACTACTACTAAGCTCAAATCCAAGCTCTGGATTGCAAGTTATGGCCTCCCAAAGCTCTTCAGTTGTTATTAGTCGAGGGCTACATGGCACCCACGTGGGTCTATATCGTTTGTACCATCTCCAAATTCCTACATCCATGGTGGAAGTCCATCCATCATCCAACCCAACGACGGGACTTGGTCCTCATTGAGAACATAAGGTAGAGGGGAATTCGGCATTCAACGCTTCGACATTGTACACCTCTTTTTCCTTCTACGCATCTATCCTCCAGAGTCTTGAAACACCAAAATCCTGAAAGGTGAATGAAACCTTGCCATGTGGTTTTGGCCTTCATCCCTTTCAACTTATCTATGATAATATACCCCAAACCTTCAGAGTTTTGAAGTACCGGACTCTCGAAGGGTCCACGAAACCTAGCCACGTGGTGGTGTATTAAATTTTGAGGTAAGGGAAGGTGGGTCCCAAGGGCAGGGCCAAGGTGACATGTGGCCCTACCAGGGGGTGATACATGTCACGTTCTAATAGGCTCATAGGGCTAGTGATAACTACGAATCAAGGTGACATGTGGCATGTCGAACATGGGTTCACGTCACCCTTGGTGACATCAGTGTGACACATCCCTCTGAACTAACCACCTTCCAATGCCCCTTAGATATTCATGGTTGAGACATGTCCATGTAGATCTCCAGACCTACGGCCTCTGTTGCTTCACAACTTCGGCCTTCGGGGAGCTCACTGTATGATTTCCTTATTACTCCCGAAGTGGTCAGTGTCGATTTGACCACGAACTAGATTTAATGATCAGGTGGGATCCTGAGTGATCCTCGGATCAATAGTCCTCATCGATTCATGACTTTGATATTCGGTAGTTTATCCATGTATTTTGTTTTTTAATCCCGGAGTGGTCAGCATCGGGATGACCATGGTGTAGGTCCAGTGAACAACATTTGGTGGAGGATACGAGTGACACATGGCCCAAACAATTGGTGACACGTGTCAGGGTTGATATGAAACCTAAGACCTATGAAAGTCACGAATTAGGGTGACACATGGCACCCTTACTATGGGTCTACATCACCCTTGGTGACATCGTCTTGCCACATCACTTCGAACTTCGACACTTCGGTGATATTATTGTTCATAAGCATCTCAAATCTTCTGGAGCAAGGATTTTCCAGAGTGATTTAGACTAGTCAATCGGATGGTGGAGGATAATCTTGAAGCATCCGTACATCCATGGCTCACGTTAATTCTCAACTCCGGTGTTCGAGGGTTTTGGTGTTACAACGCCTATATTCTCCTAGAGCGGTCAACGTCAGGTTGACCACGGTGTAGATCCAACGGTCGGGGAATTTCCCAAATGGCCTTAGATCTATGGCTTGCGTTGCTTCACGATTATGGCATTCAGGGCTTTTGATGCTTGTGAAGTTATAGCATCGCAGACCTCCGAACTCCCGGAGTTCTGAAGCTAGTAAAAGGATTATCTCCTTTCATACTAGCGCAGGGTTCCCAGACCTTGGTTGTATGCGTCCTCAGAAAATTCTCATGGGTTTCACACTTAAATCTTAGTCGTGAATTGGTTAAGGTTGTGGGCATGAGCCCTCGATCACACAAGTGAAGGGTCTGAAGGAGGTGCCCTCCTTCCATAGAGTTCGAACTTAGTATTCCCATGAAGGTAAATTCGAGAGGTCGGCAGGGCTTAAGCCTTTCAATTAACCCTACTCAAACTCTCTTGTAGACCCACATTCCATAACCCTCTAGCGGCTAAGTTGAGGCAACCAGAAGACCATTCAAAAGCATGAAATTCTCAGAAAGACAATGAACATTTCTACCTTAATCATTCAATACAGAATTTAGTCCTAGAAATGTATATTCAATCATCATTTCCATTCCAATACACAAAGTATGAAAATACTTATCAGAAACCAAAATCATGAAGCGATTATTGAAAGGGGTGCCTGTTTCCACCAAACCGTAGGCACAGCCACTCCTGAACTGATCTACCGCTGCCCACCCACTAGCTAGACCATGATGTTATGAGATAGACTATTTCTTCTTTCTCAGTGACAGTTAGGGACGGATGTTACTCTCCTCCTCTCACGGTAACTTAGCACACGTTTTCCTTTGTACCAAGCAATGGGGTCTGCAATGAGTACTCCCACAGTCACTCGTTAGCCTTGTTTATCAGCTTGGACTGAAAAACACTGCCAATAGCTTCTTGTGCCCAGAACGAGCTTGTTTCTTAGTTCTCTCTCGAACCAGAGAGTTGTAAGCGGTCTTTTCTCTTTCAAATATTTGTCTCTCCACTATGCTTCCTCGTAGATTTTCCTCTTCCCACCAAATTACTTCCCTTCTTTCCTTCCTCAGCACGATTGCATGGGTCTGAATCCCCAACTAGTGGTCAGGTCTAGAAATCTTGTAGATGGGTACTCTGCCCCATCTCCTCATTAACTCTTAAGGAGGGAATTTTCAAATACCAACCTGACTGGTAATTCATTTCTAGGTCAAAGGTTTGTTCTGAGTCTGAGCAATTAAATCCAGTAAGGTATTGGTTTGGTAGGGGTCGTCTCAACCATTTTTGGTTCCCCTCACCATATCTCTCATAGCATCATGGTCTATCTTGGGAACCCCCTCCTCAGAAGTTATGCAACACTATCCATTTCATTCAATAACATAAAATACATATATATTTACATTACCTTTTATAATAAAAAGGTTCATCAGTCCTAATGTCCACACATATTCAGTATGCCCATAGTCTATAGGCAAGTTGTAGTTATATTTACAAGTTGGGGGAAACAGGGGTAGTACAATCCCCTCCCCCTTAAAAGAACATCATCCCTAATGCTCTACGTGTTGATGTGTTATGTATGTATAGAAGTAAAAAAAATGGGTATGCATGTTTCATGGCATCCTCCATTTCCCATGTATCCTCATATGGACCAAAGTGTTTCCACTGCACCTTGACCTGTGCAATGGTTTTGTTCCTGAGTGGGATTTCCTTCCTATATATTATGAATTGTGGCTTTGGAAGGAATTCTCCCTCTGGTTCCACTTGAATCACAGACCAATCAATTATATGATTAGAATCATGTATGCATTTCTTCAGTAATGAAACATGGAAAACATTATGTGCCTTCACTGTGGGAGGAAGCGCTACTCTATATGTTATAGGTCCCACTCTATCCAAAATTTAAAAGGGTCCACAATATCAATGTGCCAGCTTGGCGCAGGCTTCAATTCTCAAGGAGATTTCCCTGGGTCTAACTCGGAGATACACATGATCCCCTGCTTTGAACTCTCTAGGAGTCCTCTTTCGATCTGCATAACTTTTCTGTCTATCTTGAGCTATTTTTCAAATTTTGCTTTATCTGAATTACTTCTAGTTCCATTTCCTTTAGCATATCTGGTTCGATTGTAATTTTGTCTACTGGGTTATTCCAGCTGATTGGAATATTGCATTGTCTACCATAGAGGACCTCAAAAGGGCTCATCTTTAATGATTCTTGATAGTCATTGTTATAAGAAAACTCTACCAATGGTAGGTAGTCTTCCCACTTCTTGGGCTGATGCATTACATGCATTCTTAACATGTCCTCTAACACTTGGTTTACCCTCTCTATCTGTCCATCAATTTGAGGGTGATAGGTTGTATTGAATAGCAATTTAGTTTCAAAGCAAGTAAACAGAGATTTCCAAAAGTTGGAAGTAAATTTTGTATCTCGGTCGGATATGATTTCTTTAGGCATGCCATGCAGTCTAAATATCTCCTTCATAAAAATATTAGCAATATCTATTTTCTTGCAAATTGATTTGATGGGAATGAAGTGAGCACCCTTTCTCAGTTTGTCCATGACTACCATGATGGCATCATTATGTTTGCTTGATTTTTGTAACCCTGTAATGAAATCCATGGAGATGGTTTCCCACATCCATTCTGGGATTGGTAGGGGTTGTAACAACCCTACTATATTTTAGTGCTCTTCTTTAACTTGCTGAAACTCTAGAAATTTAGCTAAGTAATTAGCTATGTCTGTTTTCAGTTCGGGCCAATAGAATAACTTCCTAGTGGTTGGGATCATTTTTTGATAACCGGGATGACCAATATATGGTATTTTGTGTAGTTCATCCATTATGAACCTCTTCAAGTCATCACAATTTTGGCTATACAACCTACCTTTGTAAGTTAGAAATCCATCATCCAACATTTGATAACCTTCATATTTCATCCATGTGGGATATTGTTCTAAGTACAATTTCACAGCCTTGAAAAATGCATATGTTTCTTGTGCATTTTTTACTCTCTCCTTGACTTCTGATTCACAGGTGCTTACAGGTGCCAAGTGAATCACCTTCATGCTTCTGCTAAGGGCATCAACCACCCTATTTTATTTTCCTTTGATATGTTTGTTTCAAAATCAAACTCACTAAGGAGAGATATCCATCTAGATTGTCTAGCATTGAGTTTTGATTGATCAAATAGATATCTCAACCCACTATGGTCTGTCATAAGCACAAATCTTCTACCTAGGAGGTAATTCCTACACATTTTTAAGTCGTGTACTATGGCATCCAAATCCATATTGTAGGTCACATAATTGATTTCATGCTCATTGAATTTTCTAGATTCATAGAAAATCACATGTCCTTCTTGCATAAGGACTCCTCCGAGCCCTTCCTTGTGGGCATCTATACACACAAGGAAATCCTTGTTCGGATCTGCAATCTTCAACACAAGTGCATTGGTTAGAAGGTATTTCATCTCTTGTAATCTCTCTTCACATTCTGATGTCTAAATGAATTTAACCCCTTTTCCTGAAAGGAGGTGATTGGGAAACCAAGCTTGGAGAATCCCTTTCTGAACCTTCTATAGTATCCTGCTAGTCCCATAAAAGATATGATATCATATACATCCTTTCGAGTAGGCCAATCCATAATGGATTTGATATTTTCAGGATCAACTGCCACTCCTTCTTCAGAAATAACATGGCCTAAGTAATGGACCTGTTTATGGAAAAAGTCACACTTACTAAACTTAGCATAGATTTGATGTTCTTTTAGTACTTGAAGCACCAGCTTGAGATGTTCTTCATTCTCTTCCCTACTCTTAGAGTAGATTAAGATGTCATCAATGAAAACCAACACAAATATATCCAAGAATTTACCGAGTACATTATTCATTAAGCACATAAAACTGGTTGGCACATTGGTAAGCCCAAATGGCACCACCACAAATTCATAGTGACCATATCTTGTCCTAAAGTTTATTTTGTAGATGTCTTCATCCTTAATTCAAAATTGATGGTATCCAAACCTCAAGTCAAACTTGGAGAAAATTGTAGCACCCCTTAATTGGTCAAACAAGTCATCGATCATTGGCAAGGGATACTTATTCTTAATGGCCATCTTCTTGAGTTATTTATAGTCTATGCACAAACTGAGGATGCCATCCTTCTTTTTCACAAATAGCGTTGGTGCTCCCCATGGGGAAACACTAGGACTAATGTATCCTTTTTCCAACATCTCCTTTAGTTGTAATTTGAGTTAAACTAGCTATGGTGTACTCATTCTATAGGGTGTTCTAGACATTGGCACCTCTCTTGGTGCAAGTTCTATTGAGAAGTCAATATCGCTTCTTGGAGGAAGACCTAGTACTTCTTCTGGAACACATATTTATACTCTCTTAATATGGGATGGTCCTCTAGGCTTGTTTTATTGGCCTCAACATAGTTCAACACTTGTATTTCATATAAAGGACATCCTTTTTTGCAATACTTCTTCACTTGAAGGGGTGATATTTGTCTCATTGGGACATGCTTTTGAATTCCTTGTAGGGTTATTTTTCTCCCTTCTGCATCTTCACACTCCAAAATTTTAATGTAACAGTCGAACTTGGTTTTATGGGAAGCCAACCAGTCCATGTCAAACAGTAGGTCATAAGATCCTAGAGGGAATATGTTTAAGGTGGTTTGGGTGGGTAGTCCATTCATAATGAATTGGCATGATGGTATGAACTTTGTTACCTTTGATACCTTTGTTTTGGTTCCAGTGGCTAGTTGTACTAGCCATGATTTAGCATGTTTTAGTTGCTTCAATTTACATTTCTCAACAGTTTGAGAGGAAACATAACTCATATTAGAAACAGGGTCAATTGAAATGGAAACTAGTTGGTTGGCAATCATACCTTCCATCTCCACCACTGAAGCTTGGTGTTCAGCTGGCCTATTATCCAAGGCTGCATAGAATTGTGGCATGATCCTAGCTACATCATTGACTTTGGTATCCTCTTGGATGTTGTAGACACTCCTATTGTTTTGTTTCCTATGTGGACAGTCCCTCAGCAGGTGTTCTTCTCCACAACCCCAACATTACAAGGGTTCTCTCTTTGTGTTATCAGTATTACTTGGGGTTGCTCCAAAGGGTTTATTACCACTCTGAGATGGAAAATTATGTTGATATACACTTCTAGTAGGAAGTCTCATCTTAGAACCTTTCCCATAGTTCTTAAATCTTGAGGTTTTAAACCCCTTCTTCTTCAATCCCAAATTACTTTTCTTCTTACGATCTTCATGAGGTCATGTCTTATCTTTGAATTTCTCATAGCAATACCTTGCCTTCTGGATAATATCTTATAAGGTCTTGGGTTCATCAAATTCAACTATGCCCTAGTAGGAATGAGGCAGACCACTAATGAATTGTTGCATCTTTACCTTTTCATCCTTTATATAGGGCACATACCTCATCAACTCAATAAATTTGTTGATATATTCATCTATTGTGAGTTGTCTTAGCTTGAGTTCATATAACTCCTTGATCTTCCCATCAAAGTACTTCTCTAACAGATACTTATTCTTGAATTGTTTCTTAAATTGTTTCCATGACAAATCCTTCTCATGGATTCATTTCACATTCCTAAGGTCCTCCCACCAAATGGAGGCCTTTCCATTCAAGTTGAAAATAGTTATTCGAGCCTTTAAGTTTTTAGAGTAATCATGGACTCTGAAGCACTTCTTTAAGCCTATTAGCCAAACTTTTGTTTCTTCCCCCTTTTTAATTTCTCCATCGAAAGTGGGTGGTTTGGACTTCTTAAATTATTCAGGGTCATGGCTCTTGGAATGTTTCCTCTTCTTTCCTTTCCTCTGGGAATGTGAACTAGTTTTTCTACTAGAAGATCCCTTGGAGCTATCAGTTTCCTCACCAAAGGATTCTTTTGTTGAGTGTCTCTTGGTTCCATGTTGGGACTTCTTTGAGGTGCTCCTCCTTGTGTTGCCACTTTCAGGTCCATGCTTTTGTATCTTAGGTGGACTTGGAGTTTTCTTAGTATGATATATGTCCATGTGATTGGTTGTTGGTCCATGTTGCAGCTGCCTTTGTATATATGATAGGCTTTGCAGTAGGAATACATTAATTTCAATCTACTTTTCATGTTCTTTTATCAGCCTTTCATTTTCAGCCTTGCAGTTCTATAAATCTGTCATGAGGCTTCTTACAGTTTTATCCAAATCTGGAGGAGTTTCCACTGCCCTCCTCTCATCGGATTCTTCATCTCTATTATGGGAGATTTCCCCCAATTCATGGTGAGTTACCATCATGTACGTGTTAGTTTTTCTGTTGTCCACAGACTGCTTGAGTGTTGATAAAACATTCTCTCTTAGTTAATTACCTACTAGTTTAGGAACAACACATACAATTTATAAGGTGAAGTCAACTTCTTTATTTGGAACACTAACAATACATAGTTTAGACTCTCAAAAAATATAACAACAACAGAAAGTCTCATTCCTCTCTTTAGAAGTGGTTTAAATAGGTTTCTTACGAAATGGTAAGGTAGGGTGTTACCCTTAAAAGTTATCTAAGAAGATTTTGAGTGACTCGTTCATGAGCCCAAATAGGCCAAGTGTTGTACCATGGCTCTGATACCAATTTGTAACACACCTAAAACCTAAGTAATATTTCTAGGGATGGGGCCTCAAAAAATTACTTACTTTAATCATCTTGAATCCTTGGTTTGAGGTCTTCATCCTCTTCTACTCACCCATGTCTTTCTAACGACTCCTACCAGGCTCAAATCCGAGCTCTGGATTGCAAGTTATGGCCTCCCAAAGCTCTTCAATTGTTATTAGTCGAGGGCCACATGGGTCCATCTCGTTCATACCATCTCCAAATTCCTACATCCATGGTGGAATTCCATCCACCATCCAACCCAACGATGGGACTCAATCCTCATTGAACACATAAGCTAGAGGGGAATTCGTCATTGTACGCCCCTTTTTCCTTCTACGTGTCTATCCTCTAGAGTCTCGAAATCCCAAACTCCCGAAGGGTACACGACACCTTGCCACATGGATTCAACCTTCATCCCTTTTGACTTATCTATGATACTACACCCCAAACCTTCAGAGTTTCGAAGTACTGGACTCCCAAAGGGTCCACAAAACCTTGCCACGTGGTGGCGTATTAAATGTTGAGGTAAGGGAAAGTGGGTCCCGAGTGCTTAACAGGAAATATATATATATCATGGGGTGACACACAACAAGGTCGAGGTGACACATGGCCCCACCAGGGGTTGACACATGTCACATTTTAATAACCTCATAGGGTCTGTGATAAGTATGAATCAAGGTGACACATGGCACATTGAACATGGGTCCACATCACCCTTGGTGAAATCAACGTGACACGTCCCTCTGGAATTACCACCTTCTAATGCCCCTTAGATCTTCACAGTTGTGACGTGTCCATGTAGATATCCATATCTACGGCCTCTGTGTCTTTGCAACTTCAACCTTCGGGGATTTCAATGTATGATTTCCTTATTACTCCCGAACTGGTCAGCATCGGGCTAACCATGGCCTAGATCTAATGATCAGGGGGGATCCTGAGTGAACCTTGGATCAATGGTCCTCGTTTCTTTGTGACTTTAGCATTCAGGAGTTTAGCCATGTAGTTTTCATTTTATTCCCAGAGTGGTCAGCGTCGGGCTGACCACGGTGTAGGTCCAGCAGACAACACTAGGCGAAGGATACGGGTGACACATGGCCCAAACAACTGGAGACACGTGTCAGGTTCGATATTAACCCTAAGACCCATGAAAGTCACAAATTATGGTGACATGTGGAACCCTACTATGGGTCTACATCACCCTTCGTGACGTTGGCTTGCCACGTCACTACTGCCTTCAACACTTCGGTGATATTCTTGTTCATCAGCATGTCAAATCTCCTAGAGCAGGCCTTTGTTGGAGTGATTTACACTAGTTGATCAAATGGTGTAGGAGAATCCTGAAGGATCTATAGATCCATGACTCGCGTTAATTCGTAACTCTGACATTCAATGGTTTTGGTGTTACGACGCCTCTATTTTGTCGGAGCAGTCAACTTCGGGCTGACCACGACGTAGATCCAACGGTCAGGGAATTTTCCGAGTGGCATCAGATCTATGGATTGCATTTATTCATGAGTTCAATGGTCATGGATTTGGGTGCTTGTGAAGTTATAGCATCCCAGACCTCTGAACTCCTGGAGTTTTGAAGCTAGTAAAAGGCTTAGCTTCTTTCAAACTAGCATAAGGTTCCCAGACCTTGGTTGTATGGGTCCTCCAAAAATTCTCATGGGATACATGCTTAACTCTTAGTCATGAATTAGTTAAGGCCGTGGGCATGAGCCCTCGATCACACAAGTGAAGGGTTTGAAGGAGGCACCCTCCTTCCATAGAGTTCAAACTTAGTCTTCCTGCGAAGGTAAATTCGAGAGGTCGGTAGGGCTTAAGCATTCCAGTTAACCCTACCCCGACTCTCTTGCAGAACCATGTTCCATAACCCTCTAGTGGCTAAGCTGAGGAAACTAGAAGACCATTCAAAAGCATGAAATTCAAAAAAATATAATGAACATTTATACCTTAATCATTCAATACAGAATTTAGTCATAGACGTGTATATTCAATCATCATTTCCATTCTAGTACACAGATTATGAAAAGACTTATTAGAAACCAAAATCATGAAGTAACTGTTGAAAGGGGTGCCTATTTCCACCCTACTGTAGGAACAACCATTCTTGAATGGATTTACCACTAGCCACCCCCTAGCTATACCATGATGCCTTAAGAGAGACTCTTTCTTCTTGCTCAGCGACAGTCAGGGATGGAGGTTACTCTCCTCATCCCACAGGAACTTAGCACACAGTTTCTTCTATACCAAGCAAGGGGGTCTGCAACGAGTACTCCCACAGTCACCCGTCAGCTCTAGTTATCCGCTTGGACTAAAAAATGTTGCCAGCAGCTTCTTATGCCTAGAACAAGCTTGTTTCTCATTTATCTCTCGAACCAGAGAGCTGCAAGCTCTCTTTTCTCTTCTGGAGATTGNAAAGCATGAAATTCAAAAAAAGATAATGAACATTTATACCTTAATCATTCAATATAGAATTTAGTCATAGACGTGTATATTCAATCATCATTTCCATTCTAGTACACAGATTATGAAAAGACTTATCAGAAACCAAAATCGTGAAGTGACTGTTGAAAGGGGTGCCTATTTCCACCCTACCATAGGCACAACCACTCCTGAATGGATTTACCACTAGCCACCCCCTAGCTATACCATGATGATTTAAGAGAGACTCTTTCTTATTTCTCAGCGACAGTCAGGGATGGAGGTTACTCTCCTCACCCCACAGGAACTTAGCACGCAGTTTCTTCTATACCAAGCAAGGGGGTCTGCAACGAGTACTCCCACAATCACTTTTCATCTCTGGTTATCATCTTGGACTGAAAAATGTTTCCAGCAGCTTCTTATGCCCAGAACAAGCTTGTTTCTCATTTATCTCTCGAACCAAAGAGCTGCAAGTGCTCTTTTCTCTTCTGGAGATTGGTCTCTCCACTCTGCTTCCTCGCATATTTTCCTCTGCCCATCAAATTAATTACCTTCTTGCCTTCCTCAGCACAATTGCATGGGTCTGAATCCCCATCTCGTGGTCAGGTTTGGAAGCCTTGCAGATGGGTACTCTACCCCATCTCCTCATTAACTCTTGAGGAGGGATTTTTCAACTACCAGCCTGACTGGTAATTAATTTTTGGGTTAGAGGAATGTTCTGGGTCTGAGAAATTAAATCCGGTAAGGTACTAGTTTGGTAGGGGTCATCTCAACCATTTTTTATTCCCCTCACCATCTCTCTCATAGCATCATGGTCTATCTTGGCAACCCCCTCCTCATTAGTTATGCAACACTATCAATTTCATTCAATAATAGAAAATACATATATATTTACATTACCTTTTATAATAAAAAGGTTCATCAGTCCCAATGTCCACACATATTCAGTCTGTCCATCTTCTATAGGCAATTTGTAGTTATATTTATAAGATGGGGGAAACATGGGTATTACAGCCATGGAATAACACCATGTTATGGTGTATAGATGACTCTTTCGGTGATCACATTTATAGCTCTATGAACGAGTTTTAGATGATAACAATGAGACCCCCAACATACTACGTTTGAGTAGCACCTCTTTGAAAGAGGGCATTGAATTGATTGTTGAGTCGAGTCCAAATACTGTTGGAACTATGTTCTTTGCAATGGGGTCCTTCTAACGAAGGATTTGTTGCTGAGAGAGAAAGGTGGAAAGATATGGGGTTTGGATGCTTGGAGTGGGCCAATATATCCACTAAGTATAAGAGATAAGAGTTTGAACACCCATGAGAGTTACTAAAGATGACTTCAAAGGATAGGAATGATACCCTTACTTGATTAATTTAGTTGAGAAGCGTGCATTGGGAGGTGAAACAAACTAATTTTGTGGAGGAGAGGGAAGCTAGTGGCTTAAATGAAGCAGAGGAGGTGTTCATTATAGCATTGGCTAAGGTGGTGGTGTAGGTAGAGCATGCACCCTAGCTACATCTCTCTCGAAACCGTAGTTCTATCATATCTTATTAATGTTTTTAAATATTATATCATAGGTCCAAGTTAAAATGTTCGTCATAGTCAAAATGGTGTCTGGTATTAAAGATAATAAAAGGGTGGGATTTAATCCATTATGTGTGCATGGGTCATGAATGAAGAGTTTAATTGTTGGGCATACTTCTAAACCTTAACAAATATCACTCCTTGTACCTCCCAAGGTACTACAATTTTTTTTTCATGGATGTGATTGGTGTCTTCTACTTTGTGCTTAAACTTAGGAAATCTACCTATTATGTATTGTGATGCATATGGGATGATGATCCAAATTCAAAGTTCTTGTATTATTGGACATGATGGACTATATATATTCCTTAGATTTCACTTTGATAACTCTAATAAGTTGATAAATCTACATGGATTTCTATAAACCCAACTATAAATCTTCATAATTAAAACATTTAGCCTAACTACAATTCTATAACAAATGTTAAATTAAAGAATCTAGTTTTCCAGCGAGCATTGAAGTTATGTTAATCTGTTTTGTTGTTGTATGTTATTGTGATCAACTGCCCTTAATGGTCATCAACTAATCATATGAAATTTGTGTAGGTATGATATGGTTTGTTGAAATTTATTGATTCCACTAAGAATAGAAAGGTTCATCTACAAACTAGTTAGACATGTAATGTAATGTTCATAAACTATATTTTTTTAAATGAGGTCCTTAAAAATGGAAAAAAAATATCTCGGTGATTAAAAAATTTAGAATAAACATTTAAAGAAACTAGCGAAGATCCATCTTAACATCTATCTTATATTTTCACTAAAAGAAGTGAGGTGCATACTAGATCCCACTATGGACTATATGTGTAACGTGATGTTTGTAATTCTAATAATCTAAAAAGAAATAAAAGTTCGGGTCCAAACTATTAAAATGAGAAAAATTGTAACCTTGATCTTTCATCATTGAAAGGTTTTAGCCTCCATTTCTTTTTTACCCCTCTTAGTGTTGAATAGTTAAGATGGATCTTTATAGAACTAAATAGTTGTGTCGCTTGCGTGTTACATAAAAATTAACATTCTATGTAATTTAAAAAAAATTGAATGGCATTATTGTCCTTATCATTGATTGCACCAAGAAAAACAATGTGCTTTCTACAACTCGATATCAAGGACATGTGTAAAGTCTATGCTTGATGTTGAGGTGACATCTAGGATAAGTCAACCCAATATAATATTTAAAAATAAATAACACCCACTATGTATGAGATGTAGCTTATAAATCATTTCTCGGTGCATTCTACAACTCAATATCAAGGAGATGTGTAATGTTTGTGCCTAACATTGAGGTGACGTGTGGCATAAGTCGACCTAAAATATTATTTTTTTTTAAATAAATAAATAACACTCCACTATGGATGAGAAGTGGCTTATAAATCAAAATAAAATGTGTAATGTAATGTAAAGAAAAAAATTTAAGAAAAGAATATCAAGCATTAATTAATGTCTATTCACACAACAACCTAGATTGATCTTAGCTTGAGATCTTTTAAGCACTAAGATATTTGCATCTCAATTTCTTTTTATGCCTCTTAGTGCTTAATTGATCTGGAATTAAGGATGATGTAATTTATTATAGAACTCGGTATTACTTAGAGGTGTTCATGGCTAGCTAAAAGTTTATTTCATCAAATCCTAACCAGAGGGAGCATTTGCTAGATTACAATTGAAAGATAGAAATATTTCTTTAAGTGTCTAACATATAATATAATGAGATAAGGGAAAATCTTTACCAATGTAATTTGTTTAAAAGTGTACTTGGAAAAATGGATAATTTTATAATATAGATTTTTTTTTCCACAAACCATCCAACTTTTAGCTCAAGTAAGATTGAAATTATTGGGATATGTTGTGTGATGGATTCTTACCTAAGGTCATATGTGTCATGCCCCCACAAGTTTACCTCAGGATCCAACATGACTTGGCACATCCAAGTCACCTGGAAACTAAGGGTTGTGCGGCACCACAACATTTCCAACTCAGTGGATAAACCAAACCAAGAGTACTTCATTCAAACTACGCCTCTTCACTCAAGGTCAACCATAACTACGCCTTGACCTTCTTGATGAGTAAAACCTCGACGCTTAACTCCTTGTCACCAAGGTGCCCACCCAACCGTGCACACTTCATTACAAACACTTGGATTCTTTAACATATACAGATAACAGTTATATACTTATCCAAATATGTGAATCAAGAACAAGCAACATACATACACATGAAAGAGACACAATTATGGTTGAGCAACACCATAGGTTCCTAACACGCGTAAAAAGCTTCGTATTATACTTATCCAAATATGTGAATCAAGAATAAGCAACATACATACACATGAAAGATACACAAGTGTGGTTGAGTGGCACTAGAGGTTCCTAAAACATGTAAAAAGTTTTTTATTATACATGTTGTTTACAATAGTGTACATTACAATGCATTGATACAAGAAGAGAGCACCTGGTTCGTACATAAGACACAAGTTTTTCCAATTTTCTTGACTTACCTCCATGTTGTCTCACATCCTCCTCATATTGTCATGGCAGATTCTATCTCACGTCCTCATCGCAAGATTCCTGCCCATCGCATGCACTTCCCAATGCCAAAGTCACTATGCCTACCAGACTCAGTCCAAATAAAGTTCTCCCCATCTCTGTCCAAATATCCTCCTCAAGAAAAAACAAGTCCTCCCATGTGGAGGGGATTGGCTCCTTAAGGGATATCACCCCTCTTTGCTTGAATATTCCTTAGATTCCTTGGGGATAATCTTGTCCAAGTGTTGTGTGTTTTTGATTTGACTAGATCACGCCATATATATGCAACTCTCCTCATCAAACTATCACATCCCTTGGGTGAGTTTAAGCTTACTCACCAAGTCACCCAGCCGTACATATCACTCAAGCATGATGCACCCAACCGATGTGTCGATTCGTTGGGTCTTCATGTCCAACTCGTCTACTTGCCCAGGTCAGCTTCATCTTCGTGCCTCTTGATTCATCCGTATGAAAACACCTCGGAATAACGTGCCCAACACGTCCACAAGGTGAGCATGCCCATTGGTCACGATCTGCAACGATGTGTGTGTTAAGGCACTAAGTTCACCCATCGTGATCCCCAAGTGTGGAGCGCACTTCCATATAAATCTTTGATCACCTCCTCAAGACACTTAGCCAAGTATGCCCTTCACAAGTGCATCCAACTTAGCCAACTCATCACACACCCTCCTAACCGCAGGTGCGCTCATCCATATGATTCACTTCAAAAACCCCAACATTTGTGTCTTGTCTTCATCTATGCCATTCAAGTGGAGGTGCGCACACCCTCCTCGTCGAAGGACTTAAATCCTCCCCCACCAAAATTCATTTCCATCCTAACAACACACACAAAAAAATTCGTCTCCAAGTCTTTGCGTGAACTCGTTCCCCCATAGCAACTAAGTCTACTAGAAACCCCAAGTTTTGTGCCAACTGGAAACCCTCAATTTATATCAAAGTGGAAACTCCAATCTTCCAACTCACACTAAAATCATCTGCAACTTTGTGCAACCAACCACATTGCTTTCTGCTCAAATTTGTGTGTGACCAATATGTTTGCTACATTGGAAGGATGTCTCCTCCCCAAATCAATCTCAAATTCCCAAGTTGTCATTGTTCTTCTGTGATGATCACTCTCCATTCTGTTGTTGTTGCAACCTCAATAAAAAAATCAAAAATGTCTAAGTGTTGAACTACTGTTAACTTATTGTTGCACCCATACTTCAACCAGCTCTGCCATGTCTTTGCACAATGTTATAACCTCAATTCTTGCATCGGTTGGGTATCTAGTCCAACCATTGCATCTAGTTCTTGAAATGTGCATCTCCATGCCCAAACTTAGTATTTTCTATCTGCATATTTGTCACTCCATCCAACTCTAAAGACTAAGACAAGTATCCACCCTTATCTCAATATTGATGCCATCCTCCATTATTCATCAAGGAGGTCCTCCACAATTTCTAAGTGTTTCACTTCGAACCTACTGGCATGTTTGTACTTAGACCTCTTAGTCATTCTCATGTGCACTAACTCTCCAAGTGTTTAACTATCACGTTCATT
>JASDQU010242179.1:46462-60666 GCA_032191745.1 Picea mariana
ACTATGAAGAATCCTTTGGAACATAGATAAATGAAGGCTTCATCCTTTCTCTCCAATTTCATCCTTCATCCTTTCTTTCAAATTTCCATGTCATTGTAATCCATTTTTGTATATTTGCTAAGTTTGGTTAGAGCCCATTAAATACATAGGATATACCATTTTCCTTGAAGTAGTTTGATTAATCCATTATATCTTCTACCACAAGGATGGATGGGTTGGATCTTTTTACACCATTTGAACTTGAGGAATATTAGGGTTAGTCTATAAATGTTTGGTTGTTTTTACCACTTGGGTGAGAAAAATAAACCTTTGTATAGCTAGGCTGAAAGCTATATAATAAGTAAATGGTTAGAATTAGTCCATAAGCATGAATACCATTGCAAACATTAAGTAAAAGGAGAAAAGACAAGTAAAAATCATGAAAATTGCACCAACAATAAAAATGGAAGCAATGGCGATCATACATCAATGAAAAAAAATTGTTGTTACACCATAGAGGATGAGTGAGTGCAAGTGGACTCTCCCTTCCTCCTTGGGAGGGTTATTTATGTTCCTTTGTACTTATTTTCTCTCTCTCTTAGCAAAAAAAGTGTGTATGAACTCTTTATGGGAAGAGGCAAATACACTAGCTAGTGGCTATGGATGCACAAAATGATGGCTTGAGAATGGCTCTCGAGGATCATTTAGACAACATAACCTTGCACAATCTTATTTCTTTGAATGTTTCTCCATGGATCTTATTTATAGTCAAACTTCAAGATCCATTAAAGCTAGTTCTAAATGTGAATGGTGCACTTTGGATTGCAGTTCTCCATGTCTTGAAGAGACATAGTACCACCAAAGTACTAACCTTCAATGGGTATGGAGCTCGATGATGCATGGTACACCAACCTTGGAGTACACTTGATGGGAGTTTTGGCATTTATTGCATCGTATGTGGTTGAGATTTCATGTTGTGTGGATTTGCATAGCTCTCAAAGGATCAACCTTGCAAGCCCACACAGATTGCATAAAACCCACACTATAAATTCACACAAATGCATTAAAAACCCACTTTATATATTTTTTGGTTCTTTGTTGAAAGTGGTGTATTATTTCCATTGTAACACACCCGAACCCTAAGTACCCTTTCTAGAGATGGCGCATCAAAACTTTGCTTACTTTAATCGTCTTGAATCCTCGGTCTGAGGTCTTAATCCTATTCTACTTTCTCATATCTTTCTAATGACTACTACCAGGCTCAAATCTGAGCTTTGGATTTCAAGTTATGGCCTCCCGAATCTCTTCAGTTGTTATTAGTTGAGGGCCACATGGCACCCACATGGGTCTATATTGTTTGTACCATCTCCAAATTCCCACATCCATGGTGGAATCCATCCATCGTCCAACCCAACGACAGGACTTGGTCCTCATTGAGAACATAACGTAGAGGGGAATTCGGCATTCGGTGCTTTGACATTGTACGCCTCTTTTTCCTTATACGCATCTATCCTCCGGAGTCCCGAAATACCAAAATCCCGAAAGGTGAATGAAACCTTGCCATGTGTCTTCGGCCTTTGGCCCTTTCAACTTATCTATGATAATATACCCCAAACCTTCAGAGTTTCGAAGTACCGAAATCTCGAAGGGTCCACGAAACCTTGCCACGTGGTGGTGTATTAAATTTTGAGGTAAGGGAAGGTGGGTCCCAAGGGCAGGGCCGAGGTGACATGTGGCCCCACCAGGGGGTGATACATGTCACGTTCTAATAGGCTCATAGGGCTAGTGATAACTATGAATCAGGGTGACATGTGGCACCAACATGGGTTCACGTCACCCTTGGTGACATCAGTGTGACACATTCCTCTGGACTAACCACCTTCCAATGCCCCTTAGATATTCATGGTTGAGACATGTCCATGTAGATCTCCAGATCTATAGCCTCTGTTGCTTCACAACTTCGGCCTTCGGGGAGCTCATTGTATGATTTCATTATTACTCCTGAAGTGGTCAATGTCGATTTGACCACGAACTAGATCTAATGATCAGGGGGGATCCTTAGTGATCCTCGGATCAATAGTCCTCATCAATTCACAACTTTGATATTCAGTAGTTTATCCATGTATTTTTTTTTTACTCCCAGAGTGGTCAGCGTCGGGTTGACCATGGTGTAGGTCTAGCGGATGACATTTGGGGGAGGATACGAGTGACACATGGCCCAAACAACTAGTGACATGTGTCAGGGTCGATATGAACCCTAAGACCTATGAAAGTCACGAATTAGGGTGACACATGGCACCCCTACTATGGGTCTACGTCACCCTTGGTGACATCGTCTTGCCATGTCACTTTGACCTTTGACACTTCGGTGATATTATTGTTCATAAGCATGTCAAATCTTCCGGAGCAAGGATTTTCCGGAGTGATTTACACTATTTGATCATATGGTGGAGGATAATCTTGAAGCATCTGTATATCCATGGCTCACGTTAATTCTCAACTCCGGTGTTCGGGGGTTTTGGTGTTACGACGCCTATTCTCCCATAGCGGTCAACGTCATGTTGACCACAGTGTAGATCCAACGGTCGAGGAAGTTCCCAAATGGCCTCAGATCTATGGCTTGTGTTGCTTCACAATTATGGTGTTCAGGGGTTTTGATGCTTGTGAAGTTATAGCATCCCAAACCTCTGAACTCCTGGAGTTATGAAGCTAGTAAAAGGATTAGCTCCTTTCATACTAGCCCAGGGTTCCCAGACCTTGGTTGTATGCGTCCTCAGAAAATTCTCATGAGCTGCACACTTAAATCTTAGTCGTGAATTGGTTAAGGTTGTGGGCATGAGCCCTCGGTCACACAAGTGAAGGGTCTGAAGAAGGTGCCCTCCTTCCATAGAGTTTGAACTTAGTATTCCCATGAAGGTAAATTCGAGAGGTCGTCGGGGCTTAAGCCTTCCAGTTAACCCTACCCGGACTCTCTTGTAGACCCACGTTCCATAACCCTCTAGTGGCTAAGTTGAGGCAACTAGAAGACCATTCAAAAGCATGAAATTCACATAAAGACAATGAACATTTCTACCTTAATCATTCAATATAGAATTTAGTCCTAGAAATGTATATTCAATCATCATTTCCATTCCAGTACACAAAGTATGAAAATACTTATCAGAAACCAAAATCATGAAGCGATTATTGAAAGGGGTGCATGTTTCCACCAAACCGTAGGCACAGCCACTCCTGAACAGATCTACCACTGCCCACCCACTAGCTAGACCATGATGTTATGAGATAGACTATTTATTCTTGCTCAGCGACAGTTAGGGATGGATGTTACTCTCCTCCTCTCACAATAACTTAGCACACGGTTTCATTTGTACTAAGCAAGGGGGTATGCAACTAGTACTCCCACAGTCACTCGTCAGCCCCGTTTATCATCTTCGACTGAAAAACACTGCCATCAACTTCTTGTGCCCAGAATGAGCTTGTTTCTTAGTTCTCTCTCGAACCAGAGAGTTGTAAGCGGTCTTTTCTCTTTCGAAGATTTGTCTCTCCACTATGCTTCCTCGTAGATTTTCCTCTTCCCGCCAAAGTACTTCCCTTCTTTCCTTCCTCAGCACGATTGCATGGGTATGAATCCCCAACTAGTGGTCAGGTCTGGAAACCTTATATATGGGTACTCTACCCCATCTCCTCATTAACTCTTAAGGAGGGAATTTTCAAATACCAACCTGACTGGTAATTCATTTCTAGGTCATAGGTTTGTTCTGAGTCTGAGCAATTAAATCCAGTAAGGTATTGGTTTGGTAGGGGTCGTCTCAACCATTTTTGGTTCCCCTCACCATATCTCTCATAGCATCATGGTCTATCTTGGCAACCCCCTCCTCAGAAGTTATGCAACACTATCCATTTCATTCAATAATAGAAAATACATATATATTTGCATTACCTTTTATAATAAAAAGGTTCATCGGTCCTAATGTCCACACATATTCAATATGCCCATAGTCTATAGGCAAGTTGTAGTTATATTTACAAGTTGGGGGAAACAGGGGTATTACAATCCCCTCTCCCTTAAAGGAACATCATCCTCGATGTTCTACCTATCAATGTGTTATGTATGTACAGAAGTAAACAAAAATGGGTATGCATGTTTCATGGCATCCTCCATTTCCCATGTATCCTCATATGGACCAAAGTGTTTCCACTGCACCTTGACCTGTGCAATGGTTTTGTTCCTGAGTGGGATTTCCTTCCTATATATTGTGAATTGTGGCTCTGGAAGGAATTCTCCCTCTGGTTCCACTTGAATCACAGACCAATCAATTATATGATTAGAATCATGTATGCATTTCTTCAGTAATGAAACATGGAAAACATTATGTTCCTTCACTGTGGGAGGAAGCGCTACTCTATATGTTATAGGTCCCACTCTATCCAAAATTTAAAAGGGTCCACAATTTCAAGGTGCCAGCTTGGCACATGCTTCAATTCTCAAGGAGATTTCCCTAGGTCTAACTCGGAGATACACATGATCCCCTGCTTTGAACTCTCTAGGAGTCCTCTTTCGATCTGCATAACTTTTATGTCTATCCTGAGCTATTTTTCAATTTTTTCTTTATCTGGATTACTTCTAGTCCCATTTCCTTTAGCATATCTGGTTCGATTGTAATTTTGTCTACTGGGTTATTCCAGCTAATTGGAATATTGCATTGTCTACCATAGAGGACCTCAAAAGGGCTCATCTTTAATGATTCTTGATAGCCATTGTTATAAGAAAACTCTACCAATGGTAGGTAGTCTTCCCACTTCTTGGGTTGATGCATTACATGCATTCTTAACATGTCCTCTAACACTTGGTTTACCCTCTCTATCTGTCCATCAATTTGAGGGTGATAGGTTGTACTGAATAGCAATTTAGTTTCAAAGAAAGCAAACAGAGATTTCCAAAAGTTGGAAGTAAATTTTGTATCTCGGTTGGATATGATTTCTTTAGGCATGCCATGCAGTCTAAATATTTCCTTCATAAAAATATTGGCAATATCTATTTCCTTGCAAATTGATTTGACGGGAATGAAGTGAGCACCCTTTCTCAGTTTGTCCATGACTACCATGATGGCATCATTATGTTTGCTTGATTTTTGTAACCCTGTAATGAAATCCATGGAGATGGTTTCCCACATCCATTATGGGATTAGTAGGGGTTGTAACAACCCTACTGGATTTCGGTGCTCTTCTTTAACTTGTTGAAACTCTAGAAATTTATCCAAGTAATTAGCTATGTCTGTTTTCAGTTCGGGCCAATAGAATAACTTCCTAGTGGTTGTGATCATTTTTTGATAACCAAGATGACCAATATATGGTATTTTGTGTAGTTCATCCATTATGAACCTCTTCAAGTCATCACAATTTTGGATATACAACCTACCTTTGTAAGTTAGAAAGCCATCATCCAACATTTGATAACCTTCATATTTCATCCATGTGGGATATTGTTCTAAGCATGATTTCACAGCCTTGAAAAATGCATATGTTTCTTGTGCATTTTTTACTCTCTCCTTGACTTATGATTCATAGGTGATTACAGGTGCCAAGTGAATCACCTTCATGCTTCTGCTAAGGGCATCAACCACCTTATTTTATTTTCCTTTGATATGTTTGTTTCAAAATCAAACTCACTAAGGAGAGATATCCATCTAGATTGTCTAGCATTGAGTTTTGATTGATCAAACAGATATCTCAACCCACTATGGTCTGTCATAAGCACAAATCTTCTACCTAGAAGGTAATTCCTACACATTTTTAAGTCATGTACTATGGCAGCCAACTCCATATTGTGGGTCACATAATTGATTTCATGCTCATTGAATTTTCTAGATTCGTAGAAAATCACATGTCCTTCTTGCATAAAGACTCCTCCGAGCCCTTCCTTGCAGGCATCTGTACACACAAGGAAATCCTTGTTCGGATCTGCAATCTTTAGCATAGGTGCATTGGTTAGAAGGTATTTCATCTCTTGTAATCTCTCTTCACATTCTGATGTCCAAATGAATTTAACCCCCTTTTCCTGAAAGGAGGTGATTGGGAAACCAATCTTGGAGAATCCCTTTCTGAACCTTCTATAGTATCCTGCTAGGCCCATAAAGGATCTGATATCATATACATCCTTTGGGGTAGGCCAATCCATAATGGATTTGATCTTTTCAGGATCAACTGCCCCTCCTTCTTCAAAAATAACATGGCCTAAGTAATGGCCCTGTTTCTGGAAAAATTCACACTTACTAAACTTAGCATAGATTTGATGTTCTTTTAGTACTTGAAGCACCAGCTTGAGATGTTCTTCATTCTCTTCCCTACTCTTAGAGTAGATTAATATGTCATCAATGAAAACCAACACAAATATATCTAAGAATTTACCGAGTACATTATTCATTAAGCACATAAAAGTGGTTGGCACATTGGTAAGCCCAAATGGCACCACCACAAATTCATAGTGACCATATCTTGTCCTAAAGTTTGTTTTGTAGATGTCTTCATCCTTAATTCAGACTTGATGGTATCCAAACCTCAAGTCAAACTTGGAGAAAATTGTAGAACCCCTTAATTGGTCAAAAAAGTCATCGATCATTGGCAAGGGATTCTTATTCTTANCCATCCTTCTTTTTCACAAACAGGGTTGGTGCTCCCCATGGGGAAACACTAGGACTAATGTAGCCTTTGTCCAACATCGCCTTTAGTTTTAATTTGAGTTAAACTAGCTATGGTGTACTCATTCTATAGGGTGTTCTATACATTGGCACCTCTCTTGGTGCAAGTTCTATTGAGAAGTCAATATCTCTTCTTGGAGGCAGACCTAGTACTTCTTCTGGAAACACATATTTATACTCTCTTAATATGGGATGGTCTTCTAGGCTTGTTTTATTGGCCTCAACATAGTTCAACACTTGTATTGCATACAAAGGACATCCTTTTTTGCAATACTTCTTCACTTGAAGGGGTGATATTTGTCTCACTGGGACATGCTTTTGAATTCCTTGTATGGTTATTTTTCTCCCTTCTGCATCTTCACACTCCAAAGTTTTAATGTAACAGTCCAACTTGGTTTTATGGGAAGCCAACCAGTCCATGTCAATCAGTAGGTCATAAGATCCTAGAGGGAATATGTTTATGGTGATTTGGGTGGGTAGTCCATTCATAATGAATTGGCATGATGGTATGACCTTTGTTACCTTTGTTTTGGTTCCAGTGGCTAGTTGTACCAGCCATGATTTAGCATGTTTTAGTTGCTTCAATTTACATTTCTCAACAGTTTGAGAGGAAACATAACTCATATTAGAAACAGGGTCAATTGAAATGGAAACTAGTTGGTTGGCAATCATACCTTCCATCTCCACCACTGAAGCTTGGTGTTCAACTGGCCTATTATCCAAGGCTGCATAGATTTGTGGCATGATCCTACCTGCATCATTGACTTTGGTAGCCTCTTGGACGTTGTAGATGCTCCTATTGTTTTGTTTCCTATGTGGATAGTCCCTTAGCAGGTGTTCTTCTCCACAACCCCAACATTACAAGGGTTCTCTCTTTATGTTATCAGTATTACTTGGGGTTGCTCCAAAGGGTTTATTACCACTCTGAGATGGAAAATTATGTTGATATACACTTCTAGTAGGAAGTATCATCTTAGAACCTTTCCCATGGTTCTTAAATCTTGAGGTTTTAAACCCCTTCTTCTTCAATCCCGAATTACTTACTTTTCTTCTTATGGTCCTCATGAGGTCATGTCTTATCATTGAATTTCTCATAGAAATACCTTGCCTTCTGGATAATATCTTCTAAGGTCTTGGGTTCATCAAATTCAACTATGCCCTAGTAGGAATGAGGCAAATCACTAATGAATTGTTGCATCTTTACCTTTTCATCCTTTATGTAGGGCACATACCTCATGAGCTCAATAAATTTGTTGATATATTCATCTATTGTGAGTTATCCTAGCTTGAGTTCATATAACTCCTTGATCTTCCCATCAAAGTACTTCTCTAACAAATACTTCTTCTCGAATTGTTTCTTAAATTGTTTCCATGACAAATCCTTCTCATGGATTCATTTCACATTCCTAAGGTCCTCCCACCAAATGGAGGCCTTTCCGTTCAAGTTGAAAATAGTTATTCGAGCCTTTAAGTTTTCAGAGTAATCATGGACTCTGAAGCACTTCTTTAAGCCTATTAGCCAAAATTTTGTTCCTTCCCCCTTTTTAATTTCTCCATCGAAAGTGGGTGGTTTGGATTTCTTAAATTCTTCAGGGTCATGGCTCTTGGAATGTTTCCTCTTCTTTCCTTTCCTCTGGGAATGTGAACTAGTTTTGCTACTAGAAGATCCCTTGGAGCTATTAGTTTCCTCACCAGAGGATTCTTTTGTTGACTGTCTCTTGGTTCCATGTTGGGACTTCTTTGAGGTGCTCCTCCTTGTGTTGCCACTTTCAAGTCCATGCTTTTGTATCTTAGGTGGACTTGGAGTTTTCTTAGTATGATGTATGTCCATGTGATTGGTTGTTGGTCCATGTTGCAGCTGCCTTTGTATATATGATAGGCTTTGCATTAGGACTACATTAATTTCAATCTGCTTTTCTTGTTCTTTTATCAGCCTTTCATTTTCAGCCTTGCAGTTCTATAAATCTGTCATGAGGCTTCTTACAGTTTCATCCAAATCTAGAGGAGTTTCCACTGCCCTCCTCTCATCGGATTCTTTATTTCTATTATGGGAGATTTCCCCCAATTCATGGTGTGTTACCATCATGTACATTGTAGTTTTCTTGTTGTCCACAGACCGCTTGAGTGTTGATAAAACATTCTCTCTTAGTTAATTACCTACTAGTTTAGGAACAACACATACAATTTATAAGGTGAAGTCAACTTCTTTATTTGGAACACTAACAATACATAATTTAGACTCTCAAAACATATAACAACAGCAAAAAGTCTCATTCCTCTCTTCAGAAGTGGTTTAAATAGGTTTCGTATGAAATGGTAAGGTAGGGTGTTACCCTTAAAAGTTATCTAAGAAGATTTTGAGTGACTCGTTCATGAGCCCAAGTAGGCCAAGTGTTGTACCATGTCACTGATACCAATTTTAACACACCTGAAACCTAAGTACTATTTCTAGGGATGGGGCCTCAAAACATTACTTACTTTAACCATATTGAATCCTTGGTTCGAGGTCTTCATCCTCTTCTACTCACCCATATCTTTCTAACGACTCCTACCAGGCTCAAATCCGAGCTCTGGATTGCAAGTTATGGCCTCCCAAAGCTCTTCGGTTGTTATTAGTTGAGGGACAAGTGGGTCCATCTCATTCATACTGTCTCCAAATTCCTACATCCATGGTGGAATTCCATCCACCATCCAACCCAATGGCGGGACTCAATCCTCATTGAACACATAAGCATGAGGGGAATTCGGCATTGTACGCTCCTTTTTCCTTCTATGTGTCTATCCTCCAGAGTCCCGAAATCCTGAACTCCCAAAGGGTACATGACACCTTACCACATGGATTCGACCTTCAGCCCTTTTGACTTATCTATGATACTACACCCCAAATCTTTGAAGTTTCAAAGTACCGGACTCCCAAAGGGTCCACGAAACCTTGCCACGTGGTGGCATATTAAATGTTGAGGTAAGGGAAAGTGGGTCCCGAGCGCTTAACAGGAAATATATATATATATATATATCATGGGGTGACACACGACAAGGTCGAGGTGACACATGGCCCCACCAGGGGTTGACACATGTCACATTATAATAACCTCATAGGGCATGTGATAAGTATGAATCAAGGTGACACATGGCACATTGAACGTGGGTCCACATCACCCTTGGCAACATCAACGTGACATGTCCCTCTGGAATTACCACCTTCCAACACCCCTTAGATCTTCACGGTTGCGACGTGTCCATGTAGATATCCATATCTATGGCCTCTGTTTCTTCACAACTTCGGCCTTCGGGGATTTCAGTGTATGATTTCCTTATTACTCCCGAACTGGTCAGCATCGGGTTGACCATGGCCTAGATCTAATGATCAGGGGGGATCCTGAGTGATCCTTGGATCAACAGTCCTCGTTGCTTTATGACTTTGGTGTTTGGGAGATTATCCATGTAGTTTTCATTTTACTCCCAGAGTGGTCAGCGTCAGGCTGACCACGGTGTAGGTCCAGCGGACAACACTAGGCAAAGGATATGGGTGACACATGGCCCAAAAAACTAGAGACACATGTCAGGTTCAATATTAACCCTAAGACCCATGAAAGTCACGAATTATGGTGACACGTGGCACCCATACTATGGGTCTACATCACCCTTCGTGATGTTGGCTTGCCATGTCACTACGGTCTTCGACACTTCGGTGATATTCTTGTTCATCAGCATGTCGAATCTCCTAGAGCAGACCTTTGTTGGAGTGATTTACACTAGTTGATCAGATGGTGTAGGAGAATCCTGAAGGATCTATAGATCCATGACTCAAGTTAATTTGCAACTCCAACATTCAGGGGTTTTGGTGTTACGACGCCTCTATTTTGTCGGAGTGGTCAACGTCGGGCTGACCACGACGTGGATCCAACGGTCAGGGAAGTTTCCGAGTGGCACCAGATCTATGGCTTGCATTTATTAATGAGTTTGATGGTCAGGGATTTGGGTGCTTGTGAAGTTATAGCATCCCAGACCTTCGAACTCCTAGATTTCTAAAGCTAGTAAAAGGCTTAGCTTCTTTCAGACTAGCACAGGGTTCCCAGACCTTGGTTGTATGGGTCCTCCAAAAATTCTCGTGGGATACATGATTAACTCTTAGTCGTGAATTGGTTAAGGACGTGGGCATGAGCCCTTGGTCACACAAGTGAAGGGTCTGAAGGAGGCACCCTCCTTCCACAGAGTTCGAACTTAGTATTCCCACGAAGGTAAATTCGAGAGGTCGGTAGGGCTTAAGCATTCCAGTTAACCCTACGCCGAATCTCTTGCAGAACCATGTTCCATAACCCTCTAGTGGCTAAGCTGAGGCAACCAGAAGACCATTCAAAAGCATGAAATTCAAAAAAATATAATGAACATTTATACCTTAATCATTCAATATAGAATTTAGTCATAGACGTGTATATTCAATCATCATTTCCATTCTAGTGCACAGATTATGAAAAGACTTATCAAAAACCAAAATCGTGAAGTGATTGTTGAAAGGGGTGCCTATTTCCACCCTACCATAGGCACAACCACTCATGAATGGATTTACCACTGCCCACCCCCTAGCTATACCATGATGCTTTAAGAGAGACTCTTTCTTCTTGCTCAGCGACAGTCAGGGATGGAGGTTACTCTCCTCATCCCACGGGAACTTAGCACACAGTTTATTCTATAACAAGCAAGGGGGTCTTCAACAAGTACTCCCACAGTCACTCGTCATCTCTAGTTATCATCTTGGACTGAAAAATGTTGCCAACAGCTTCTTATGCCCAGAACAAGCTTGTTTCTCATTTATCTCTCGAACCAGAGAGCTGCAAGCACTCTTTTATCTTCTGGAGATTGGTCTCTCCACTCTGCTTCCTCGCATATTTTCCTCTGCCCATCAAATTACTTACCTTCTTGTCTTCCTCGGCACAATTGTGTGGGTCTGAATCCCAGCTCGTGGTCAGTTTTGGAAGCCTTGCAGATGGGTACTCTACCCCATCTCCTCATTAACTCTTGAGGAGGGATTTTTCAACTACCAGCCTGACTAGTAATTAATTTTTGGGTCAGAGGAATGTTCTGGGTCTGAGAAATTAAATCTGGTAAGGTACTGGTTTGGTAGGGGTCATCTCAACCATTTTTTGTTCCCCTCACCATCTCTCTCATAGAATCATGGTCTATCTTGGCAACCCCCTCCTCATTAGTTATGCAACACTATCAATTTCATTCAATAATAGAAAATACATATATATTTACATTACCTTTTATAATAAAAAGGTTCATCAATCCCAATGTCCACACATATTCAGTCTGCCCATAGTCTATAGGCAATTTGTAGTTATATTTATAAGATGGGGGAAACATGGGTATTACATCCATGGAATAACACCATGTTATGGTGTATGGATGACTCTTTCAGTGATCACATTTATAGCTCTGGGAACGAGTTTTAGATGATAACAATGATACCCCCAACATACTACGTTTGAGTAGCACCTCTTTGAAAGAGGGCCTTGAATTGATTGTTGAGTCGAGTCCAAATATTGTTGGAACTATGTTCTTTGCAATGGGGTCCTTCTAATCAAGGATTTGTTGCTGAGAGAGAAAGGTGGAAAGATATGGGGTTTGGATGCTTGGAGTGGGCCAATATCTCTACTAAGTATAAGAGATAAGAGGTTGAACACCCATGAGAGTTGCTGAAGATGACTTCAAAGGATAGGAATTATACCCTTACTTGATTAATTTAGTTTAGAAGCGTGCACTGGGAGGTGAAACAAACTAATTTTGTGGAGGAGAGGGAATCTAGTGGCTTAAATAAAGCAGAGGAGGTGTTCATTATAGCATTGGATAAGGTGGTGGTGTAGGTAGAGCATGCACCCTAGCTACATCTCTCTCAAAACCGTAGTTCTATCATATCTTATTAATGTCTTTAAATATTATATCATAGGTCCAAGTTAAAATGTTCGTCATAGTCAAAATGGTGTATGGTCTTAAAGATAATAAAAGGGTGGGATTTAATCCATTATGTGTGCATGGGTCATGAATGAAGAGTTTAATTGTTGGGCATACTCCTAAACATTAACAAATATCACTCCTTGTACCTCCCAAGGTACTACAATTTATTTTTCATGGATGTGATTGATGTCTTGTACTTTGTGCTTAAACTTAGGAAATCTACCACTATGTATTGTGATGCATATGGGATGATGATCCAAATTCAAAGTTCTTGTATTATTGGACATGATGGACTATACATATTCCTTAGATTTCACTTTGATAACTCTAATAACTTGATAAATCTACATGGATTTATATAAACCCAACTATAAATCTTCATAATTAAAACATTTGGCCTAACTCCAATTCTATAACAAATGTTAAATTAAAGAATCTAGTTTTCCAGGGAGCATTGAAGTTATGTTAATTTGTTTTGTTGTTGTAAGTTATTGTGATCAACTGCCCTTAATGGTCATCAACTAATCATATGAAATTTGTGTAGGTATGATATGGTTTGTTGAAATTTATTGATTCCACCAAGAATAGAAAGGTTCATCTACAAACTAGTTAGACATGTAACGTAATGTTCATAAACTATTTTTTTTTAAATGAGGTCCTTAAAAATGGAAAAAAAAAATATCTCAGTGATTAAAAAAATTAGAATAAACATTTAAAGAAACTAGTGAAGATCCATCTTAACATGTATCTTATATTTGCACTAAAAGAAGTGAGGTGCATACTAGATCCCACTATGGACAATATGTGTAATGTGATGTTTGTAATTCTAATAATCTAAAAAGAAATAAAAGTTCGGGTCCAAACTGTTAAAATGAGAAAAATGGTAACCTTGATCTTTCATCATCGAAAGGTTTTAGCCTCCATTTCTTTTTTATCCCTCTTAGTGTTGAATAGTTAATATGGATCTTTATAGAACTAAATAGTTGTGCCGCTTGTGTGTTACATAAAAGTTAACATTCTATGTAATTTAAAAAAAAATTGAATGGCATTATTGTCCTTATCATTGATTTCACCAAGAAAAACAATGTGCATTCTACAACTCGGTATGAAGGAGATGTGTAAAGTCTATGCTTGATGTTGAGGTGACATATAGGATACGTCAACCCAATATAATATTTAAAAATAAATAACACCCACTATGTATGAGATGTAGCTTATAAATCATTTCTCGGTGCATTCTACAACTCAATATCAAGGAGATGTGTAATGTTTGTGCCTAACATTGAGGTGACGTGTGGCATAAGTCGACCTAATATATTATTTTTTTTTAAATAAATAAATAACACTCCACTATGGATGAGAAGTGGCTTATAAATCAAAATAAAATGTGTAACGTAATGTAAAGAAAAAAATTTAAGAAAAGAATATCGAGCATTAATTAATGTCTATTCACACAACAACCTAGATTGATCTTAGCTTGAGATCTTTTAAGCACTAAGATATTTTCATCTCAATTTCTTTTTATGCCTCTTAGTGCTTAATTGATCTGGAATTAAGGATGATGTAATT
>JASDQU010242180.1:10136-31666 GCA_032191745.1 Picea mariana
GCGGGGTCCGGGGGGTCCATCCCCCCGGCTGGGGCAAGCGGGGGGTCGGGGGCGAAGCCCCCGAAGCAAAAATTTCCTTGTAAAAGTATATTGCAATTTCATTGTAAATCTAGACCGTTCATTATAAGGTCGCAGATCTAATGATAGAGATTATGTTAGGGTTTTTTGCCCTAGAAGGCAACCCTCTTTTATGAGGGAAATGTATTGCGGCTATGGTGGATGGTGAATATTGTATTCTGAGAGAGGAGACTGTGAGAGAAAGAAGAGGAAGTTACATCGGGTTTTGCTGTAGGTTGTTTCCCTTCATTTGTTGGATAATAATAAAGGAAGGACCTGGAAATTTCTCTGGTGGACGTAGCCCACACTGGGTGAACCACGTAAATCTGTGTCTCTCTTGTATTGTGTGTCTTCTATGTTTTTTTGCATTTGTTTTATTTTATTGCTCCGCGGTCCTGTTTTTCTAACAGCTACAGCAGGAGAAGCTGTTGATAAACATTAAGAAGTTCTCATTCATGAAGACATAACTTATTTATCTGGGGTTTGTTATTTCTACAGATAAATTGAGGATGGATCCAGATAAGGTGGAAGTAATCAAGAACTGGCCATCACCAAAGAGTATATTTGAGGTGAGAAGTTTTCATGGATTGGCTAGTTTCTACCGAAAATTCATCAGAAATTTCAGTGGAATTAGTGTACCGATGATGGACACAGTGAAGAAGAGACATAAATATTTTCACTGGACAGAAGAGGCTGAGAAGATTTTTAATCTGTTGAAGAGGAAGATCACAGAACAACCAGTTTTGGTGTTGCCGGATTTCCAGAAGACATTTCAAGTTAAATGCGATGCAAGTGGGTTTGCAATAGGGGCAGTCTTGAGTCAGGAAGATAGGCCGATAGCATACTTCAGCGAGAAACTGAATGAAGCAAAAGTGAAATACTCCACTTATGATAAGGAGTTTTATTCTATCATACAGGCATTAAAAAAATGGAGACATTACTTGATTTCGAAAGAGATTGTCTTATACATGACAATCATGCATTGTAGTTCGTGACTCAACAGGAGAAGTTGAATCAGAGACATGTCAAATGGGTTGAATATATGCAAAATTTCACTTTTGTGATTAAACATATTTTTGGTACTGCTAACAAAGTTGTTGATGCTTTGAGAAGGAAGTGTTTGCTATTGCAGAAGATCAAAGTCAAAACCTTAGGTTTTGATGATCTTAGGAACATGTACAGAAATGATCCAGATTTTATAGAAGTGTATGAAGTAGTTGAGAATCCAATTCTCAGAGATAGAAGCCAATGGAAAGAATGCATGATCCAGGAAGGATTATTGTTTAAAGGTAATCAACTGTGTATTCTGAAATGCTCCATGAGGGAGAACTTATTGAAAGAGAAACACAATGGAGGATTAGCCGGACACTTTGGTCATGAAAATACATTCGCAAAGCTGAATGAGTCATATTTTTGGTCGGGAATGCGAGCAAACATCAAGATATTCGTAGACATATGTATAATTTGCCAACATTCGAAAGGAAGCAGACAGAATGTCGGATTTTATCAACCATTGCCCATACCTGAGAAGCCATGGGATGCAATCAACATGGATTTCATGTTAGGGTTGTCAAAAACAAAAAGAGGTTTTGACTCAATATTTGTGGTGGCGGATAGATTTTCCAAGATGGCACACTTCATTCCATGTCAGAAAATTAGTGATGCAACTCACATTGCGAATATGTTTTTCAAAGAAGTCATTCAACTTCACATCTTGCCAACGAGCATAGTTTCGGATCGAGACACCAAATTCATAGGACACTTCTGGAGGACCTTATGGAAGAATATGGGAACTAACTTGTCGTTTATTTCAGCTTATCATCCTCAGATAGATGGACAGACAGAAGTAGTGAACAGAAGTCTGGGAGACTTGCTGAGAAGCTTGGTGACAGAACACCACAGTCAGTGGGACAACATATTACCACAGGCGGAATTTGCTTATAACGACTCAGTTAACAGAAGCACAGGGCAGAGTCCATTTCATATCGTCTATGGCATGTAGCCGAGAGGAATTTTTGAGTTGAGGAATTCAGAACAGACTACGACTAGGAGCACTAGTGTAGAATATTTCACAGAGGCGATGAAGGAACTTCACAGCTAGGTGAAGGAGCGATTGCAGAATTCAAGCCAGGAGTATAAGCGCGGAGCAGATCAGCACAGAAGACAACTTCATTTTGAGGTTGGTGACTTGATTCTGGCACATTTGAGAAAGGAAAGGTTCCCGAGAGGAACATATAATAAATTGAAGATGAAGAAAATCGGACCACGTAAGGTATTGAAGAAATTTGGGGCGAATGATTACGAGATTGAATGACCTGATGGGGTTAGAATTTCTCTGATATTCAATATCTCATATTTGTACCCATATAAACCTAAGGAAGCAGGGATAGAAAATGAACAGCCAGTGATCCAGTGGAAAAAACAAATGCCAGTTGCAGAAAAGCCACAAATGGAGCGCATACTGGACAAAAGGGTCGGCAAGAAGACCAGGCGGAAGCAATATTTTGAGTATTTGGTCAAGTGGAAAGGCCATCTAGTTGAATATCCCAGCTAGGAGAATGAAGTAGAGATCCAGAGGCATGGATAGACCATGCGTAAGCTCATGGACAGGAGCCCATGAAAATTTTCAAGCGAGGGAGTATGATGCAAGAGCATCTGAAGCGAGCCAGCGCGGAGACCAAAAGATAGCTGGAAAAGCACCCAACGCATTTTTTGAGAATGTTTTAGAACCTTAAATGAAAAAATTGAATGAAGGCACACTTGTAAAATGTAAACGGACCTTGAGCGATCCGCTCTCGTCCTTAGTAGGTAGAAGGCATTTATAGTAGTTAATGCAGGTAGATAGAATTGAATGTGTAGATTAGACAGTTTGTGAGTGCAAGAGGGAAATGGGATATAGACACCCTCATTGTGTATTGTAACATTAGCGAGAGCATAGAAGAGAAGCAGAGAGCTATAGTGAGAATTCCATGTACATAAACTCTAGATTAATACAAAGAATGTTTTGATTCAGAATCATGGTGTTCAAATATTCTCTGTGTATGCATCTTTGAATGTTTTGAATGTTATGCTCATGAATGTTTTAATATTTTTGTTGTACATTTTCTTTTATGCTATGTATGAATGATTTCTTGTTGAATGTCTGAAATCTGAAAGAGAGAGAGAGAGAGAGAGAGTAAGGGAAATGAGTTTCAATTGTTTCTCCATCTGAGCAAGAGTTCCTGCAAGGAGTGCAGTTGAATTGTCCGCAAGGAGTGCGTCGACAAAGTGTTCAGAGGTTTGTCTCTGAAAGCTCAGGAGAGATAGCTTTTGTTCTCATTCACTCAGAAGTGAAGTTAGGCACAGGAGCCATGCAAGGCATGTGCAGACTGAGTGAAGTCTCAGAGTTGTGAACCTGAGTGAAGTATTGAGAGACTACTACTGCAGGTGTGCGCAGAGTCAAAGGATTCCAACACTTGGAAGTGTTTGAAGGTTGTCGCAAGGAGTGCGAGCAGGAGTTTTCTAAAAGAATTGAAGACGTGGAAAGTTTAGAAGGATTTGAACCTTCGAAAGAGTCGAAGGAAGGCTCAAGGCCAAGTGCCTTGAAAGTTTTAAGGAAGTCGTAGCGACATCGGACCACAGGAGGACAAGTTTTCAAGGAAAGAGACGGACGGTCGGAATTCTCTGCGAAGAATCTGCGATGTCCCGTGAGTTTTCAAATCTTGCAGAATAGCAGGGGAGTTATGGGGATTATTTTAAAGGTGCAAGCTCAGGAGAGACAGAGCCATCGATCCAAGTCAGCCAGGGACTGTTGGATCACTCGTGAAATCGCCTATCGGGATTTCGTGAGTGGAAGGGTCGAAAACTTGGTATCAAAGTTCGCGAAATCGCAAAGCGTGAAGCCGTGAAGGATTGATAGGATTGTGTGGGACCATAGGAGCCAGCAAGGTGGACAGGTGGCACACTATCAACGTAGAAGTCAACTATGTTTACCACTTCGGAGTTTCGTAAGTCGAAGTCCCGAAATGGTGAGAAGTCTAGTTGTGGGGCCAGCACCGAGAAACGTGTCAGAGTCTGACATCTCGAGATTTCAGAGAATAGAATATCATGATTTTTGGGTTCGTGGGCAGAATTGTATGTCATTGCAACTCGCGAACTTGCGAAATCTGACAAGTCGAAGTTATATCAAAATTTCAGGTTTTCGGGATTCGGGGGTCTGAGCGACAAGACACTCGACTGCAGGATTCGCGATATCATGAATTCTGATTCCCCGAAGTGTGAGGGAGGAATCCCACAAGGTTTCACTGTGGGTGTAGATTTCTCGAAAGGGAAATAGAAGAGTGGTTGTTGAGAGCTCTTAGGGCCAAGGAGAGAGAAGAACGATCATGTGCGCATGGACCTTCCAACCTGTGGGTTGTGGAGGGGCTGCGTGGAATCAAAATGCATCTCTTCTTATTTCTTGACCTCTTGCAATAGCTCCTTCCCACTTATCAGCAATACACTTGGACCAATATCTTCCTTGGTGGTCTCATCCTTCAAAGGTAAAAACACATGGTTGTTCCCATTCTTTTCGAGAGAATAAGTGTTCCTTCTACCATCATGGATGGATTTCCTGTCATTCTGACATGGCCTTCCTAACAAAAAATGGTAGGCTTCCATGTGCATTATATCACATAACACGTCATCCTTGTATCTACCAATTTGGAATTCCACTTTACACTATTCATTCACCAAAATATGATGTCCCTTCTGCAACAAGGTCACTCTGTAGGGAGTGGGATGTACTAGCCTCTACAATCCTAATTTCTCTACCATCTCCGTGGAAACCAAATTGTTTGTGCTACCACTACCAATGACAATTTTACAACATTTATCTCTTGACTTACATACATTCCTAAACAAACTTTTCCTTCGAGTTGGTTCATGAACCTCCTTTTATTCCTTAACCAAAACTCCCTTCATCAACAATGATTCTCCTACCTCTAGAGTTTCTTCTTTTTCTACTGCATTCACATATTCTTCCTTTGTTTATGCAACATTTGCATTCCTCTTATTTGTTGCCTTGTTCTCTAGACAGTCCCATGACATGTGTCTTATTTTACCACATGTATAACATCCCATTTCTCTACCTCTTCCTCGACCTCTTGAGAAAAATATTTTTCCTCTTGATTCTCCTCCTCTTTATGACTGGCTACTTGCACTTCCTGCCTCTTCTTTTGAAGGTTTAAATATTCTTTTGTTAGATTGTTCTTTGCCTCTTACTGGATTCATTCCTTTTTTTCTCTAGCTCTGCTTTCTATCCATATTCTCTTCTACCTCCAAAGATTCTTGGTATGCATCTTCAACAATTATCAAGGACAAAAGGTTGATTTCCTCTTGTGATCTGAAAATGGATAGAGCCCATACAACACTTGATCCAAAAATATTACTAAGTTCAATACCACTTTCTTATTCCAAAATATTTTATTTACAGTGCTTTTAGCATGGAAGTGATTTATCTTACTTAACCAAACACTTTAAAAAATGATCATAACTTGCATAATCCATCTTACATAAGAAAATGGAGAATTACTTTATTAATGATCAAATGCTTCAAGTACAATAAAAGGAATTTACAATACAACATATGAAGACGCCCTTAAAATATGTTGCTTTCACATAGAAAAGAACATCACCCTTCCATTCTATATATGGGTCCTAGATCCCTTTAATTCAACAGTAGGAACCAAACCTGCCACCAAGGCCCAGTTAGACTCTGCAGTGTTTAATAGTGGAATGGTTCTCTAGATCTCGCGATCCAGCCAATTTATCAATGGGATTTATGTTTTCTTGTGAAGGCTCCTCCTTCAGTTTTGACTTTCTATTTTTTGTATTTTCTCTTAGGTGGGACTGATATGAGATGTAATCCAGTATAAACCAACTTGGAAACAAACAGGATTAAGTTTAGCTACTAGGGAAGAGGCTAAGCTTGGGATAACCCGCTACTCAAGCATGCAGATGGCAATTTTATACCACAGACCTAGTAATAATACGTTAATCGTGTGAGCATCAAATTACTGTCTGAGATACTAATTGTCAGAAAGAAAACACATATTTGATAAGATAATGGCAAGCAAAATAATTCACCTACTCTAATCATCCATCACATAATAACACAATGATTCGTCTTCATCATAAAGAAAAGAACTATAAAATATTGCATCAGATGACTTAACAATAGATTCAATAGATCTGACTCATTACAGAATCCATTCATGAAACAAGATAGGAAATAGTTCTTCTCCACATCCAATAACACATGCAGTTGATGAAAATATAACTTGTCTCTGGTCCAAAAAGACTTCTCAATTAAAGGTAGCTCGGAAATAGTTCTTAACAAAACCAGAAAAGAGAGTTTCTTGCAGCAACCATCGACCTCTAACTAATTGGTCGATGTTCTTATTTTTAACTAAAAATTCAAATGAAAATAACGGCTAAGTGTAGATAAGTAAACAAAATTCACCATGTGGCATTCTCTTCTAATAGTTTTTCTAACAGTGGGTGACTTTTCTCATACTCCGACCAATTGATGAACAACTCCTCATAGTTTTGGGCATATGGAAATCTGTGTTGCTCCGTCGGGGTTGTGCAAACTTCTCTTATCTCCACCACATGCATCTGATACTTGATCAAACTAGCACTTAACTGTTGAAGCAAAGCCTGAGCACTGATCGGATGTTCCAGAAATTGTTGCACCTATCTTGGCACTATGTCGGTCACCTTTGCTAGTCTTTCGGCCCATGAAGAATATTTCTTGGTGTGTGCTTCGACTATGTGGTGCAAGTAGACGAAGTTGTCGGATGTGTCGAACTCGAGTATTTTGATATCCTTCATCACCTTGTTGATCTTTGGACCCAGTTTCTCTTTGATTCCTCGACGAAGTTATGGAGACAATTTTTCACGATAGTCGAAGGGATCTTTCCTGCATTCTGAATTAAAATCGTTTAGAAATTGCTTACAAAACAATGCTCGAAAAAATATATGTAAAAACATAAGCGTGAAGAATCCAGACTGGTGCATACCTGTAAAGCTCGCTAAGCCTAGTTGTTTGATACTTATGTGGTATGTGAAACCCTTTGAATTACCTGCATCGTCTATGTTAGCGCTATCATTTTCCTTCAGTTAGGGTGGGTTACATCCACGCTTCATAGCATGAAAGATCAGGTACAGAAAACATGAAAGTTAAAGTCATGCCAATGGTTGGTTGGCCCTTGGGTTCAAGAAAGGATGTCAGAAACAAACATGTGTTGAAAGTACGAGTAAGTTCCAAAAGATTCGGATACTGTCATAAGGGAAGTCGTTAAACGCTTCAGGTCGAGGCAAGTTTCTCAAACAAGAGTCGCATCAGCAAGTGCATCAACCATCATCATCTCATTATGGAGGCTGGGGAATTTAAAAAATAAATCGAGGTGATCGTACCACACATCCTCTGCAAATCCTATTGGTTGCATATCACATGTCTCGGATCATACCCGTCATGTGGATGTGACACATAAATTATTTAAAACATCCTGTCGCAAAGAGTTCCGTGTTACCTCGCATGTTTCGACTCACTTCCCACTCCGTTATAAATTCTAGATGTTCTGTATGTGTTCTACTTACTAGCCGAGCTTATGCACTGACTTGTCTAGTGAGCCCAGCTCGATCAAATTATTTTCTTTGGGCCTTTGTCAAGCCACCCATGCATAAGTTAGATATGTTGTCACACCAAGGGAACTCCTCAAAACTCAAGACGAGGCCTGCGAGGTAACCGAAGTGCTAGGCCTAAGCCCCAAAATTCCTGGGACTCGCTCTTATTTACAACAGGTATTCCTAAGGATATAAAGGGAGATTCCTACCTTCGCGTGGAAATGATGGTATCACCCCATGCGAAGGATGAACTAGAAGAAGTTACGCCGGAAGGACTCGGGTTGGAATGAATGCTTCCTCAATAGAAGATATCGCAGAGGAGAGAAAGGCCAAGGAAGAATAAGGAAGTCGAGGAAATCCAAATCCCGATTGAGTCATGTGCACATTTAGCCACCGAGGAGTTCCTAATGCGCTCTATCCGGCTCGAGCCTATTGAAACCACAAGTCGGGGAAGCGGAATCAAAATGAGGAGGACAGAAGCCTTAGGTTCTAACATTCAAGAACCTAGTCAGCAGCTGGAGCAGGCACAACTTGCCATAGCTAAAATCTACCAGGAAAATAGAGAAATACAACAGCAGTTGGCGGAAAAGACCCTTGAGGTGTCAGCACCACAAGGTCGTGAAGGGAACGTAACCTGTCTCAAGAGGAAACTTCGGGAGGTGCAAGATACGATCGTGTAGCTGTGAGATGTGCAAAGAGTGTTAGAATAACAAAAAATGAAAACACCTCAAGGAGCATGAAACAATCAGGAAGAAAGTCTGTGTGCAGAAGAGGCATGATCGGCGAACTCTGTTTTTTATTCTCAGATGCGATGCAAACTTTTGATAATTTTCCCTTTTTTTGTGGAGATTTTCACGTTCTTAATGTAATCGGGTTGGTTGGCCAAAAGGTATAGACATTGTCTAATGTATGTAACCTGAGCTCGACGGAAATCTTATATATAAAGTCTCAAAAATTTGACAAAAGGATTATGGTTATAGTGGTTGAATGCATTGTTTTTTCTCTTTGTGTTTGTATCTACTATGTTCTTTGTCCAATTTTCTTGTAAGTTAGCCTCGATTTTATACTTAGGGTTGCTCTGAGTTTCTTTTCATTCTTCGTTGATATCGTTTTGCAAAAAAAACCTTCTGACGCCAATCGATTTCATTGTATGGCATTGAAGTGGCATCACTGACTTAGGGATACAGGGTGCTGAAAAATGGGAACTCAGCTCATGGGTAATGGTCAAACTCAGGACATTTGTTTAAGTCGAACACTCTAAGCTTGACTTGGAACCATTGATGCTGAAAAAGGTATCAGGGATTGTATTTCGTAAATAAACCTATAGCGTAGTTTGCTTGTGGATTATCGTCCTCGAAAAATCCCCAATACCGAAAATGTTTCGGAGGTCAGTGATCAATGATATCATTTCTTTCTCCATTAGCACTTACTCCTTTAGCCTTTTGTCGATGTAGAAGGGGTCAGTCATTGGAGATATCCTTGGTGAAGCTTGTCGTGAAACAAAACTCCCGTCTGTCGATGCCGATGAAGATCGATGCTCGGCTACCTTAGTTCTCTTGAGTGATTTCCTTTCATTCTTAATCCTTTCTGATGCCGAATTTATTAAGCGCGTCGGGGAAAAGTCTTGAATGTTGATTCTTTAATTAAATGTTAGTCTTTTTAAGTTATGTGTTTTCGTATGCTCAATAAAAATTTGAGAGAATTAAATGAGAAAATGATAAGCAAAGGAAACATTTTCCATACTGAAGTCCAATCAGACAATGTGAAAAGATAAAGTGGTACCCCAAAAGTAAAATTTGACATAGACTTTTTAGGGTGTGTTGAGTGCTCAACAAATGGTAATTTACTAGGTGAAAGAAGAATCTTTATTCCTCCTTCAGTCTCAGTTGATATGAAAGCTGATGGAGAACTTAACTAGTTTTAAATTAGAGCCTCTTTTACCCTTACATTTGAAATTATCCGATTGATTCTTCTGGGTCTTCCTGTGGGGTTTTCCACCTTTATTCCTCCTTCATTTACTATAACCCTGACTCATGCCCCTTTTTAACAAAAATATAGTAAATTATTCACTGCCATGAAGCCTTTAGTTACCTTTAATCACTTGCTACAGTGTTGCTCCACTACTAGCAAGCGTCCATAGCCCCGACGAAGTCACCCCGACATCACAGACCTTGCTCCTCTACCAACGAGAATCCATAGCCCTGGTGGAGATATCTGCATACCCTCTCCCACTGTTCACTCATTTGATAAAGTCAATTTCATTTCAGCAGAATGCCTTGAGCGAGTGAGAGAGGATGATGTTTGTTTAATGTGCAAAGTGAGATGGTTCAGGTGAATCCTTTGCTATATTTACCTTCGGGGTTCATGTAGTCATTTTCATCTTTCCAACTTTCCCTTAAGGTTTCACCAGACCACCGATCAGACCTTTCTGCAATTTTCCGAAGTTGTTCATCTGCGCGGGTTTGTTACACATCAAAATTACTCACTTCAATGATGACTTGTTGTCGTCATTACAAGTGTCGCAAGTGTCGCAAACATCATACAATCATCTTGCCTATGTCGTGTCTCAAACGACATCACAAAGAACACTTGAAAACACCCTCAAATGTTGGTTTAAGAAGGATAAATCATCTGATGACGAGTACAAATCTTTTTTCCATGAAAAAAAACACTTAAAAATGAACTTTGAAGGGCATCGCTCCCCCACCCACTGATAGGGAGTGCTAGCACTCCCCGACCTTCTTTGGGGGAGCGTTGTAGCACTATGTACACCCATATGGGGGAGCGCTAGTATTGTTTGAGGAAATCTTGGGTAGCACTCTCCTACCCACTGGCAGGGAGCACTAGCAATCCTTGCCCTTCTTTGGGGGAGTGTTGTAGTACTCTGTGCACCATTATGAGGGAGCACTTGTTGTTGAGAAAATCAAGGAAAGATCCCCCTTTATCTCTGAAATTAGTTGGATTTGAATCTGAGGTCAAGGTTGGATCTTAGGGAGGATCCACAACTGATGGAGGAAAATCCTCAACCTATCCCAAGAATCTCTAAGGTGGTTAGGCCTCTCTAAGCCTATATAAGGAGGCCTCTTCATGGTAAAAGGGAAGGGTTTTATAGATACCAAACTTATGATCTCATGAGAAGTGGTATGGAGAGATTGAGAAATACATAACTTATGATCTCATAAAGAAAGGAGAGGACATTGAAGGCATCAAACTTATGATCTCATAAGGGAGATAATAAGTGAAGCATAGTAATTTTGTTTGTGGATCATTTGAGCAAGGGGTTGGACAAGGAGAGCTTGGTGAGGTTGTTTCATCTACATCAAAGGTCTGTAAGTATCTCTATTGAGTTCTCATTAATATATGTGCTTGGCCTATTTCCTTCAAGATTGTGTATGCCTACATGAACTTGTCTTTGATAGATAGATCTAGTTTTGAATTAATCATGGTAGAATAGGAAGTTGTTTTGTCTTTGTTGTTATTGGATTGCAGGACTTGTTGAAGAGCTTGGGAATCAAGGCTCAACATGGACCGAGAAAGGACAAACATCGTAAAAAGGTACATATTCTTCCTTTTCTCTATTTGATTGACTTAACTAGGTTTAAAGGGATGTCAGTGTTCAAAGTTAGCACTTTTTTTTCTTGGTCATAGGGGTCTAGGTACCAAGAGGGAATTCACATGTCCGCAGGGGGATTTTTCTATAACAGGGTTACATAGAGGACTCCAAAAAGAAACCACAGGTTCCTGATGCTTCTTGTGTTGTATTTGAGAAATGAGTTAGGAACAGATTTCTCTATGTTGCATGATTTGAGGTCAACCATTGTCTTGCTAAACACAACCTTCAAAAGTGAGGAAATCAAAACAGCAAAAGAAAAAAGAAAAAAAAAGTAATTCGCAATCAACCTAGATGAAACAAAACTCATGAAATACGCACACAAAACATAAAACTCAATTTTTTTCTTTTTAATGAAAATATTTTTTTAGGGCTTGGCAATTTACTGGGAGGGCGTCAGATTCCCCCCTCAGATTATGTAACTGATAAGTACCTACCCCAATATTCTCAGGCACCTGGAAATGCCTGAGCCATAGATTCTGAAGCTTAGAGTGTTTGCCTTTAGGCTCTTTGCTCTGTCCCATTTTAGGACCAAGTCCCCTATTTCAAAATTCTTCTTTTTAGCCTTATGCTTTTCAAACCATCTTTTAATGACCTATTGGTGGCCATGAACTTTGATTTATCATTTTCCCTTTCTTCCTCTAGCATGAGCAGAGTGTCAATTTTTTGTTGTATGACTGATGAAGGCTATCCTCCGGAATCTTGGGCCAGTTGAACAGATGGAAGATAAAGCTCGTTCGGGAGAATGGCTTCTTGACGTAAACTAGGAAGCATGGGGAATTTCCTATAGATTCCTTGGGTCTGACTCTATCTACCCATAAAGCATTATGGAGTATATTATGCCAATTTCTCTGATTGTTCGCAACCGTTTTATTCAATATTCTGACTAGGTTCTTATTAGTTTATTTTTGCACTCCGTTTCCCTGTGGGTAGTAATTTGAAAAGTATCTAATTATGATTCCTTTCTCTAGAGAAAAATTTGTCAACAGGGTGGAAGAGAAGTAAGCTGCATTATCAAAAACTAGGACAGAAGGGACCCCAAACTTTGTGATTAGTTGTTTTTCTATGAATTGGATTACCACCTTCTCATTTACATGGGTCAGAGGGATGGCCTATGCCCATTTGATGAAATAATCGATGGCGGTAAGTAGACACTTATGTTTTTTTGAAGAGCTTGGTGTAATCTCTCCTATGATATCTAACCCCCATTGCTCAAAAGGCCTAGAAACACTCACTAGTTGGAGTGGGATTGTTGCTCTCTTCTCTTTCCCAACGCTTATTTGACAGGTTGTGTAGTTTCTAGCGTAAGTGTGAGCATCCTTAAACAAAGTGGTCCAATAATAACCAGCTCTCAGTATCTTATGAGCGGTGGTGTTTCCTGCGAAATGTCCACCAGAAGGGCCATCATGGAACTCCTTTAGAACTTTGTCTGCATATTCACGTTCGAGACATCTTAATAGTACCCCATCATAATTAACCTGGAAGAGTACCGAATTTATGAGGTGATATTTTGAAGATTTTAACCTAAGATCTCTCCTTTCCCTAGGGTTGAGATTTTCTAGACAAGTCCCATGGTGTAGAAGATAATTTAGCTTCATGTACTAAGACTCTTGTTCTGGGGAGATGTATGAATCTTTTCCACACCATAATTCCATTTCATTCTCCCACCCAGAATCTTCATTTACTTGGTCTTGGGCTTCAACTGCGAGTTTGCATAACCCTTTCCCTTTAACTAGTTTGGCAGGTTTTATATCTAGATCGAATTATTGAACTACTGCCATCCAGTTCCCTCTTCTTTCCCCCATCTCCTATTGAATGAATAAGGATCGAACCGTGGGGTGAGGCACGATTACTTTGGTGTGGTTATTGAAGATGTAAGACATGAAGTGTTTTACTACTTTATAAACTCCATAAGCCTATTTATCTATGAAAGGATAATTTAGTTCGGCTCCTTAGAGGTTAGTTCTCATGAACGACATCGGGGCCTCGTTGTTGTCATCATCCTTATGAGTCAATACCAAAACTAACAATTGGTCAGAGGCAAAAGTATAGAGGAATATATCTCTATTAAAATCGGGACTTCGTAACAAGGGGGATCGAGATATAATAGTTTTGATGTTGCTTAAAGCATCCTTTCATTCATCATCCCACTTGAATTCAGAATATTTACGAATCATCTTTTGTAAGGGTTTGATAGTTTTTGGGAAATCGGGAGTGAATTTCCTTACGAAATTGGTTTTTCAAAAACACAAATGCATAGCTTTCTTGTTGTGAGGCAACGTGAGTTGAGATATGGCCTTAATCCTTTATGGGTCTATGTGAATGTCTGCTTGAGATATAATGTGGCCTAGAAACTTACCTTCCTCGATGCCAAAAATAGTTTTCTTAGGATTTAAGGATTCCTTTCCTCCTTAGATATAGTCATGCCAGGATTCACATTCTTTGGGTTTTCTGGGGTTCCAAGATTTATAGTCTCATGTATGGGACATGAACTATCGGTCTTCGCATTTTTGGGCCCCTTAAACTGTTCTTTTAGGTCAAAAATATTTTCTAAGTTAGCTATCCCCTTCGGAATTGTGTGAGACTTTGATTTGTCAGTTGGTTGACCTGTTCGAGGATCATTTTCCATTGATTGTTCCTGGAATAATTCATCGTCAATAGATAGGTCTTTGAAATTATCTTGGTTAGTCAGAAAGTTTATGATCTATTCATATCCTTCAAAGAATTTTCATTTAGAAATATTTTGAGGCACCGATGGTTTGTAGAGGAGCTCCATAGCGAACCAAGAGGCTTCATAATCTTCTAAAGGTGACAGCCTTGAAGCAGCTGTGGCCAAGGAATCAACAAGGATATTCTTTGCTCTAGGGTTCATGGTGAATTGAAAGCTTCAAAATGATCTATTAACCTATGCACTTCCTGTTGATAATTCTTTATGTGTGGGGAATTGGAATGTATAGTATTCCTTACTTGTCTACTGATAATCTTCGAGTCTTTGAAAACCTTCAATTCTTTGATGTTTAAGTCTATGGATTTCTTTAACCCTTGGACTAGAGCTTCATACTCGAAAATGTTATTTGTGCATTCAAATTGTAGTCTACAGGACAGGAAATGACATTTACCTTTTGGATCAATGAGGATTCACCCTACCCCTTATCCTTCCTATGATTTAGATCCATCAAAGTATATGGTCCAAACTTGAAAGTTAATTGTTTCTTCCTTCTTATTACTTTCTTTCTCTCCTATCTTTTGTTATGTGATGTTTAGAACAGGTCCTTGACAGAGGAGAGTTTCCTCTGTTGGTATCGGCGATTTCTCTTGAAACATCATTTCATAGTTCTGAGTTAGAGGGACATCATATAAAAGAGGAGAGAGGTTCCCGAAATAGGAATCGTAGGAATAATTGCCTAGCACGGAAAAATTTGTCAATGAGGGTTCATTTAGGGTTTCTATATCAGTGAAAATATGTTTTAGATACATTTCCCTATCAATTCTGATCATATTCTTGTATCCCTTTAGTGGTAGCCAAAGGTGTGCCTAGTCTTTACTAAAGTATCTGTTTAACTTCTTAGACTAGTCTCAGCTCAATAACAATCCATAACCTTCTGGGATATCTACTACAATGATTTCAATCACTTGCACAAACTTAGGGTGCATCATTATCCTGATCATTACATCTTTGAATTCCCCCATGACCTTCACCTGGGTTCTGTCTAGTTGTATTACATGTTTATCTCTTTTGAGAGGAATGAAATTTAATTTCTTGAAAATAGACAAAGGCATAATGTTGAAAGATTCTCTCGAATCGAATAAACAATTGTGGAGGCTCCTGTTGAAAACTTCAAACGTTAAAAGGAATGGTGGGACAAAGGGTTTTCCCTTCTTATCTTTCGAGAAGGTATTCACCATTGGTTTACTTACTAGATCTGTGGAAGTTAGATTTCTTCCTAGGTCAGTGCTTGTCATAGGATTTTCTATTGATTTCAACACCTGTAATAGCAAGTCCTTTGTTGAGGGATCCTACAAATGTTCATAACTGATATATTATCCTTCAACTTCTTCAAATATTCAACTACGTTGTAATCAAGTTTGGGTGACTCTCGAGTATGGATGATTATAGGGTTCTTATGGGGAGAAAAAGGTGCTTTCGGGTGATTGAGACTCTGTTTCGCTCTCGAGTTTTGGGTAGTAGTAGGATGTTTTGAGACAGGTGGACCCCTACTTCACGTTTGTACAACTAAGACTTCTGTAGGTGGTTCTTGAACCTGAAATAAGTCGTCGGAAGGCATAATTAGGTTAGTATCCCATATCATCATGGTTGTATCTTCTGGTGGATCAAGCTCTTCCTGATCGACAACATTCATAGTTGAACCATTTGGTTGTTCGGTTAGGGAAACCTCATCTAAAAACTAGTTGGCCATCAAATTAATGGCATGCACCCATTGAGGGAAGTCTCTTTCAGAGTGGTTTTCTTGATGGTAGGTACAGAAAGAATCAGATGCCACATTTCCTAGATCGATATGTAAGTTTGTTGGGGGAGGTTCAGTTGCTTTGAATGGTGGGTTACTTTTAAAGAAAGGATTATAGGGCCTTTGTCCTTGGCTTCCCTCCCCTTCACTTATTTTCATGTCTATGATTTTGTTTGATAATTTCTTAACCATGCATTGTAGATCTTCTATGTCTCCATTACCCTTGTTGGGAGTCTATTCTGCTTGTTTCCTTGGCGGTCTAGTCAAAAGAAGTCCTCTCCTGGGAGGAGGTTGAAATTCTTTCTTAACTAAAGAGACCTGGCCTTCTTTACACCCTTTCATCTGGAATTATATCATTTTGGCTTCTTCAAAATTCTCAACCAGGGTTCGTTTGGCAACCCTCTTCACAAACATGGAAATAGAAGTTGGGAGAGCATTAGCATAAACTTCGATTTCAACTCCTAAGGTAGTTTATATTCAGGTTGAAACTTGTTTAAGATGGTCTTGAATGTTTGATTGAAATATTTGACCCTTTCCTTCGAACTCATGGTGGCGACAAACAACTCATCCATCAAAGCTCCCGTAGTAGTCTCCTCTGCAAATTTATCTAGAAAATATTTCAGGAACTTCGTCCAGCTAGTTATAGATCCTATCGACGGATTAAAATACCATGTGGAAACCGAATTCTAAAATGTATAGGGGGGAATCCTTCATACTACGTCTTCATGTTGGACATTCATAAGTATGATCGCTAGTATGAATTTCTTGATATGGTCTTTAGGAAATCCTGAAGTCTCGGGGTCGAATTTAGGAAGTAACATCTTCGAGTATCGGGGAAGACTATGCACTCGCTCTAGGATGGCCAAAGAATCTCCAACCAATGAAGGTTGATTGTTTTGAGGTGGGTTTCTCCCTTCTTCATCATGGTCAGTTTTATCTTCCATATCTTAAGATTCTGAGTTAAACTCCTCTTCTTCCGAAAAATCGTCTAGTTCAAAGACAGTGTCAGCTGGCATTTCGAGGATCAGATTAAGAGGATGTTTGATTTTGGTGATGAGAAATCTATTAGATATTCTACTATGTGTAAAAAACCCTCATCGGGAGTGTTGACCACTAGTCTACTTTTTTTTTCTTCGAGGAAGTATTGGAGCTAAAGACAATGCACCAATATGTCGGGCGTACACTCTTGTGATTCTTCTAAATTGATTTAATTCCTCATGAGGAAGAGCGTAAGGTATATCAAGGAACAATTGTTCTTCCTCGAGCTGGGGTGAGTCACTCTTTTCAGGAGTTCTCAGTGTGTGTGGGTTGTCTTGGGAATGACTAGCCATGCATGTGGGTTTTTTTGAATCTATAGGTTGTCTAAAATATTATATGAAATATATATTCAACCATTCATTCTTCAATCCCTCCTTCTAGTGCCAATTCTATTGATGAGTCCTAGATCAATTTAATTCAACAGTAGGAACCAAACCCTCCACTGAGGCCCAATTAGACTCTGTAGTGTTTAATAGTGGATTGGTTCTCCAGATCTTACGATCCGACCAATTTATCGATGGGCTTTGTGTTTTCTTGTGAAGGCTCCTCCTTTAGTTTGGACTTTCTCTTTCTTGTATTTTCTCTTAGGTGGGATCGATATGATATGTAAGCTAGTATAAACCAACTTGGAAACAAATAGGATTAAGTTTAACTACTGGGGAAGATGTTGATCTTGGTATAACCTGCTACTCAAGCATGCAGATGACAATTTTATACCACAGGCCTAGTACTAATATGTTAACCTTGTGAGAATCCAATTACTATCTGAGATACTAATTATCAAAAAGAAAACACATATGCGATAAGATAATGGCAAGAAAAATAATTCACCTACACTAATCATCCATCACATAATAACACAATGATTCGTCTTCATCATAAAGAAAAGAACTGTAAAATATTGCATCAGATAACTTAACAATAGATTAAATAGCTCTTACTCATTAAAACATCTATTCATGAAACGAGACAGGAAACAGTTCTTCTCCACATCCAATCACACTTGTAGTTGATGAAAATATAACTTGTCTCTGGTCCAAAAGGACTTCTCAATTAAAGGTAGCTCGGAAATAGTTCTTAACAAAACCAGAAAAGAGAGTTTCTTACAGCAACCATCAACCTCTAACTAATTGGTCGATGTTCTTATTTATAACATAAAATTCAACTGAAAATAATGGCTAAGTGTAGATAAGTAAACAAAATTTGCCATGTGGTGTTCTCTTCTAACAGTTTTTCTAACAATCAACTCAAGATATCACATGAAAGGGTCACTTTTCTCATACTCTGACCAATTGATGAACAACTGCTCGTAGGTTTGGGCGTATAGAAATTTTTGTTGTTACATTGGGGCTGCGCAAACTTCTCTGATCTCCACCGCATGCATATAATGCTTTATCAAACTAGAACTTAACTAATGAAGAATATCCCGAGCACTGATCCGATGTTCCAGAAATTGTTGCACCTGTCCTGGTGTTGTGTCGGTCACCTTTGCTAGTCTTTCAGCCCAGGAATAATCTTTCTTGGTGTGTGCTTCGACTATGTCGTGCAAGTCAACGAAGTCATCCGATGTGTTGAACTTGGGTAGTTTGATATCCTTCATCACCTTGTTGATCTTCGAACCCAGTTTCTCTTGGATTCCTCGGTGAGGTTACAGAGCCAATTTTTCTCGATAGTCGAAGGGATCTTTCCTGCAATAGGAATTTAAATCATTTAGAAATTGCTTACAAAACAATACTCGACAAAATATATGTAAAAACGTAAGCGTGAAAAATCTAGACTGGTGCATACTTGTAAAGCTCGCTAAGCCTAGTTGTTTGATACTTACGTGGTCTCTGCAACCCTTCAAATTACCTACATCATCTTTGTTAGAGCCGTCATTTTCCTTTAGTTAGGGTGGGTTACATCCGTGCACCATAGCATGAAAGATCAAGTGCGAAAAATATGAGTTAAAGTCACACCAGTGGTCGATTGGCCCTTGGGTTCGAGAAAGTATGTCAGAGCCGAACATGTGTCAAAAGTATGAGTAAGTTCCAAAAGATTTGAAAACTGTCATAAGGGAATTCGTTAAATGCTTCAGGTCAAGGCAAGTTGCTCAAACAAGAGTCACAACAACAAGTGCATCAACCATCATCAGCTCATTATGGAGGCTGGGAAATTTAAAAAAGAAATCAAGGTGATCATACCACACATTCTTTGCAACTCCTATCGGTTGCATCTCACACACCCCAGATCATACCCGTCACGTGAATGTGACACAGAAATTCTTTAAAACATCCTGTCACAAAGCATTCATTGTTCCCTAGCACGTTTCGACTCACTGCCCACTCCATTATAAATTCTAGATGTTTTGTATGTGTTCCACTTACCGACCAAGCTTATGCATTGACTCGTCTCGTGAGCCCAGCTCAATCAAATTCTTTTCTTTGGGCCTTTTTCAAGCCACCCACGCATAAGGTAGATACATTATCGCACCATGGGAACTCCTCAAAACTAAATATGGGGCCTTCGAGGTAGTCAAAGAGCTAGGCCTGAGCCCCAAAATTCCTGGGACTCATTCTTATTTGCAGTAGGTGTTCCTGAGGCTCCAAAGGGAGATTCCTACCTTCGCGCAGAAATGATCGTATCGCCCCATGTGAAGGCCGAAGTGGAAGAAGTTATGCTGGAAGGACTCAGGTTGGAAGGCCCTCTTCCTCAATAGAATATAACACAGAGGATAGGAAGGCCCAGGAAGAATAAGGAAGTCGGGGAAAAACAAATCTCGATTGAGTCGTGCGCACATTCAACTACCGAGGAGATCTTAATGCATATTATCCAGCTCGATCTGGTCAAAACCACAAGTCGGGGAAGCAGGAGAAGAATGAAGAGGATAGAAGCCTCTGGTTCTAACGTTCAAGAAACTAGTCAGCAGCTGGAGCAGGCACAACTCGCCATAGCTAAACTCTACCAGGAAAATAGAGAACTATGATGACAAAGACCATTGAGGTGTCAGCACCATAAGGTCATGAAGGGAACACGACCTAGATCAAGAGGCAATTTTGGGAGGCGCAAGATATGATCGTGCAGCTACACGAAGTGCAAAGAGTGTTGAAAGAACAAAAAATGAAAACATCTCAAGGAGCACGAAACAGCCGGGAAGAAAGTCCGCACGCAGAAGAGGCATGATCGGTGAACTCTGTTTTTCATTCTCAAACGTGACGCAAACTTTTGATAATTTTCCCTTTTTTTTGTGGAGATTTTCATGTTCTTAATGTAATCGGGTTGGCTGGCCAAAAGGTGTAGACAGTGTCTACTATATGTAACCTGAGCTCGACAAAAATGTAATATATAAAGTCTTGAAACTTTGACGAAAGGATTCTGGTTATAGTGGTTGAATGCAACATTTCTTCTCTTTTCGTGTGTATCTAATGGGTTCTTTGTCCAATTTTCTTGTAATTTAGCCCTGATTTTATAATTAGTGTTTCTTCGAGTTGCTTTTCATTCTTCATTGATATCCTTTTGCAAAAAAAACCCTCTGACGCCGATGGATTTCATTGTACGGCATTGACATGGCATCACTGACTAGGGACACATGGTACTGAAGTTTGGGAACTTAGATTGCGGGTAATGGTTGGAATCAGGACTTTGTTTAAGTCTAAATCTCTAAGCTTGAATTGGGACTGTCGATGCCGAAAAAGGTATCGGGGATCAGCTTTCAAAAATAAACCTATCACATAGTTTCCTTGTGGATTATCGTCCTCGAAAAAACCCCGATACCGAAAACGTGCCAGAATTCGGTGATCGGTGATATATTTCTTTCTTCATTAGCACTTACTCCTTTAGGATTTCTCTGATGCTGAAGAGGTCGTTCATCGGTGATATCCTTGGTGAAGCTCGTCGCAAAAGAAAACTCGCGTCTACCGACGCCAACGTAGATCGGTGCTCGGCTACCTTGGTTCTCTCGAGTGATTTCCTTTCATGCTTAATCCTTTCTGATGCCAAATTTCTTAAGCGTGTCAGGGAAAATACTTGACTATCAATTATTTAATTAAATGTTAGTCTTTTTAAGTTATGGGTTTTCCTATGCTCAAGCAAACTTGTAAAGACTTAAATGAGAAAATGATAAGCAAAGGAGGCATTTTCCATACTGAAGTCCAATCATACAGTGTGAAAATATCAAGTGGTACCCCAAAAGTAAAATTTGACATAGAATTTTTAGGGTGTGTTGAGAGGTCAACACATTCCTCTTGAAAAAATGAGAAAAACGAGTATAAAATCGGCTATATTTTGCTTACAGTGCCCTGGACTTCCTTTGGCACACAAAATAATACAATGAACTTTTTTCAAATTTCTCAAATGCATAAATGGAGTGCATCGTTGAATTCTTGGAGAAAAATGGTGCAAAAATGATATAAAATACTTGAAATTTCATCAAGGTGACCCCCAACATGCTTTATGGTGTAGCCTCAAAAATGCATGTACCCTTGGGCACAAATTTTGAGAAAAATATCCAAAAAATGTGTGTACAATGCATTGAGTTCTGTTCCATTAAATAGGCTCCCCTCTTAACTAAATCCCTAAATTCATGCAACCCCTTAACTATTATTAGAGGCATAGATGTAACCAACTAAATATAGTGGCAAGTTGGTTAGTGGAAGTGGTTTAAAACTTTACCAAGTTTGACAGGTCAGGGGTTCCATTCCCACCGACCGCCATTGCCCATGGCTTTTTGTTAC
>JASDQU010242180.1:31804-52628 GCA_032191745.1 Picea mariana
ATAAACTCTCGCGCATATGTCATTGGTTTATACCATATTTCAAATGAATGTGATAGTTGTAAAATTTATTATGTGTGTGTGTGTGTGTGTGTGTGTGTGTGTGTTTAAAACCCATCAACTCTATGTATTAGCACCTCTGCATGGACTTTTGTTATATCAAATGGTAATGGAATAGGGGCTAAGGGTCGAGGGCTTAGGCCCTTGACCCTTTGTCACTCATATAAAAGTTTGCACCAATTGAAATATATAATGTGCCATAATCATGTTAATTCCTTTGTTGTGGTGCGTTGGTGTGGAGAGATATGTTAAAACCTTTGGAGCTATGGAGTTCATGGGGTCTATTCCCTCGGAATCCATGATTTAATACACATATAACCATCACTAGCCAATGAGGGGCTGCCATGTGGCAGCCTCTCATTGGCTAAACGGTGCCACATGTCAACCTGGGTTTGGTCCACCTGTCACACTACTTCCAACTCATTTGCTTCCATGTCACTTGCCACTTGTCAGTATCTAGAGTTTCCACTTGTCAATGTGTGAGCCTTCCACATGTCTCTTTGGGGTTGACATTTTCCTTGGTTGACATGAACTTTGACTAGCCATAACTTTTGCATACAGACTTTGTTTGAGATGATTTGTGTGTCATTGGAAATATTGCAACAAGTTATACTAATTGAAAGAGTTTTAAAGATATTTTTAGACATTAAATGTTTGAGAATTTATGATCCCTTATGGACCCCTGTGATCATTTTGGATCCTCCTAGATCTCTATGAGTATTCTTGGATCCTCCTGGATCATTCCTCCCCACTAGGAAGCTTTTGGACCTCTAAATGGTTTACATTAAATGGGGGAGATGCCTCCCCACTTGACTTGTATCTCTTCCCCATTATTGGACCACTTGGCTCATTACAATCAACTGAATAACAAGGATGAAGGTTGAAATTATGTTGCTAACATAATAAATCATTCTCGAACTTCCACATCTATCTGCATTCATATTTTCCACTATTGGCCATGCAAAACATATCAGCAGTAATAGCAAACATATAGATGCTACTGACAATGAATTAACAACATTCCTTCTCTTCCTAGAAAAATCCTTGTCACTTATGAGCTTTGAAAACATTGCATGCAAGTGACCTTCATGTGGAAAATTTGGAGAATTCTGAAACACTTCATGACTAGGAGATAACTTGATTATTTCATTATTATATTCCAAATCATATCCTTCACTTTCTTTTGAAGACATCATAGACACATTCTTTCTTGCATTCTCAACACCTAAAGTTGTGATTTGTGTCTCGTCATCTTAATCAGATCCCAAATCTTGTTGGATTGTGACAACAACCTTTTGTTTTCCTTTTCCTCCATAATTTTTAGGCCTTAATTCAGGATGATACTTCTAATAGTGATCTTCATCATGTCCAATTTTCTTGCAATGAGTACATGTGAGCTTTTCTTCTTCATTCTTTATTGTAACTACCTATTTCTCTTTTCCCTTATTCTTACTTCCCTTTTGCTGAGAAAACTCCTTGGAGGAACCATCTTTAGCATCCTTCCTCATGGAATCAAGATGCACAACTTGAACACATACTTCATCAAGATTAGCAGGATTTAACAAAAGAAGATTATGACGAATGTAACTATGGAAAGCACCAATATATTTCAAAAGGGTTTTTGTAGAATGTAATAAAATATTTAAAGTCAATGCTTTCTTTCTAAACTCCTCAGTAAAATCCTACACACTCTATCCTTTTCCTTGCCTTAGATATTTCCATTCCATAATTTCCTTTTGTCGATATGCCAAAGGATAAAATTGTTTCCTTAATGAAGCTTTGAATTCTGCCCAAGAAGAGAGAATATTATCGCTCTTTTGGATACCTTCTTGAAGTCTACCTTCCCACCAAATCAATGTTGTGCCTTCAAGTTGAAGAGAGGATAATTGAATCTTTACCTCTCCTTCATCAATTTGTTGAACATGAGAATAAACTTCCATTTTTCGAATCCAATTGTCTAGCTTCTCTACATTAGGATTGCCATAATACATGGGCAAGTTAAACTTGACATCCAACTTTAACAATGGCTTCTTTGAAGAATTTTTCTTACGAGGAGATGAGGACGGAGAAGTGGAAGGAGATGAAGGAGGTGAAGAAAAATATCTTGAAGGAGGTCGAGAAGGAGGAACATCATCTTCTTTCTTAACTTATCTATAACTTTCTCCTTTTCGTAGTCCTCTCTCACTGTAAATCTCTTCCACCAATGCCATTGCCTTCATATGATTAAAGGCATTGAAGAAATCATCTTCAAATTCATAAGGACCTATTTGCCTTGGTGAATCCATCTCTTCTCTTCGAGTGAAGCTCCTTGAACCAATTTTAGGATTATAAACCTCAAGTTTTCCTTCACCACGCTTGTTTTCAGCCCTTGTAAGCATGCACATGTCAAACCATCTCGGATACCACTTGATCCAAAAATGGATAGAACCCATACAACACTTGATCTGAAAATATTACTAATTTCAATACAATTTTCTTATTCCAAAATATCTTATTGATAGTTCTTATAGCATATAAGTGATTTATCTTACTTAACCAAACACTTTAACTGATGATCATAACTTGCATAATCCATATTACATAAGCAAATGAAAAATTACTTTATTAATGCTCAAATGTGTCAAGTACAATAAAATGAATTTACAATACAAGAGATGAAGACACCCTTCAAATATGTTGCTAAGACGTAGAAAAGAACATCACCCTTTCATTCCTCTAGAGAAACTAAGAAAAATGAGTATAAAATTGGCTATATTTTTCTTACAGTGCCCTGGACTCCCCTTGGCATGCAAAATAATACAATGACCTTTTTACAAATTGCTCAAATGCATAAACAAAGTGCATTGTTGAATTCTTGGTGAAAAATCGAACAAAAATAATATTAAATTCTTGAAATTTCGTCAAGGTGGCCTCGACACGCTTTATGGTGTAGCCTCATAAATGTGTGTACCCTCGAGCATGAATTTTGAGACCACTCTCCAAAAAATATGTGGAAAATGCATTGGGGTGTGTGCCATTATATAGGCTCCCCTATTAACTAAATATTGAAATTCATGCAACCACTTAACTATTATTTGAGGCATAGTTGTAACCAAAAAAATATAGTGGCAAGTTGGTTAGTGGAAGTGGTTTAAAACTTTACTAAGTTTGGCAGGTCAAGGGTTCCATTCCCACCGCTTCACATTCCCCACAACTTTTTTTTACACGGTTGGAACATAAATTAGTTATAATTTTAATATAATATATATGTGTGTGTAGAATATATATATTATATTAAATATACAAACTCCCCCGCATATGCCATTGGTTTATACCATTTTTCAAATTAATGTGGTATTTATAACATTTATTACATATATATAATATATATATGTTTAAATGAATGTGGTAGTTATAACATTTATTACATATATATAATATATATATGTTTAATACCCATCGGCTCTATATATTATTCCCTCCATGCGGAGTGTGGTTATATGAAATGGAAATAGACCAGGGGATAAGGGTCGAGGGCTTAGGCCCTCAACACATTCGCACCCATATAAAATTTTTCACCAATTTAAATATATAATGTGCCATAATCATGTTAAGTCCTTTGTTGTGGCGCGTTGGTATGGAGAGATATGTTAAAACCTTTGGAGCTATGGAGGTCATGGGGTTGATTCCCTTGAACTTCGTAATATTATACACATATAACCATCACTGGCCAATGAGGGGTTTCCACATGGAGGCCTCTCATTGGCTAACCTATGCAACGTGTCAACCTGGGGTTAGTCCACCTGTCTTATAACTGCCAACTCAGCTAATGCCACATATCTTGTCACTTGTCAGTATCTAGAGATAGCACTTGTCAACCTGTGAGCCTACCATGTTCTCTCTCTAAGCCTTCCACGTGTCTCTTTAGGGTTTACTTTTTCCCTGGTTGACCTAAACTTTGACTAGCCATAATGTTTGCATACATACTCTGTTTGAGATGATTTTTTTTTCTGTTGGAAATATTTCAACAATCTCTACGCATTGAAATTGTTTTCAATAGATTTTGAGACATTCAAATTTTGAGCATGTATGATCCCTTCTAGACCCCTATGATAATTTTGGGTCCTCTTGGATCTTTGTGAGCATTCTTGGATCATCTTGAATTTCATACCTCAAACCATTTATGTATCTAGAAACCTTCTCATCATATTCCTCAATGTGATTAGCTCTAATATTCAACCCATAGAATTCCTCTATGTATTCTTTTACTGTCATAGTTTTTTGTCTAATGTTTTGCAATTGTCTAAACAAATTCAATTGATAATCCTTAGGAATTAACTAGCCTTTAAATTTGGCCACCATTTTGTCCCAACTCTTGATCTTAACTTTTCGTTTTCTCCTTTTGTCTTCCTTCAAATCATCCCACCACAGAGCTACATTTCCTTTTATCCTAGTCACTACATGATTCACCTTCCTCTCCTCTTATACCTCTTCATAATCAAAATATTTATCCATGGAATTTATCCAGTCAAGTAATTCATCAACATTTAAACTACCTTTGTACATGGGAACTTCCATCTTAGGCATGCATCCAACTTTTGTGATCATTCTTACTAGTTTTTTCTCTATTGTTTCTCCTCCTAAAGCTCCTTATGTTTCCTCATCAAAGCCTGTATCTTCACTCTCACTAGCATCTCCTATGTCAGGTTCTCTCCTCTTCATTGTCTCCATGGCCTCCATCCTTACCTAGATGTGCCTCAGCTCGTAGCGTAACTCATCGGTTACCACATTCCTTTATATGCCTACTCTCCTGGATAGCATGATTCCTTATATACAATATTGATATGATACCAAAAATTATGGAAAACACCATCAACCTCAACATGTTATCACTCCAAGAAATTCTTCTGGGTTGTACTTCGAAGAAGCTTGGTAACTTACTAATTTCTCAATGTTTTAATCAAATGGATCGAGATGGATGACTCAATCAAATCTCACACACTCTGGACATATATGAATACTTTCAAAAAGATAAGGCTTTCAACCAAAGGTGTTCAGAAGGTTTAATAAACAGTGAAAGTATGGAGAATACCTATAATACTAGCAGAAACATATACACAAAGTACATATGAATGGCCAGATAAAATAAGTGAAGTACTTGCAGATTATATGTTTATGGATGTAATGACAAGTTGACAGTTATCATACATCAGATAAATAATAAATAATGAACATAATATTCAGATACAAGTAGGATAAGAGATAATATGAAAGTCTGGACAGAGATGGAAAAAGAAGGTTATGTCTAATATATATTCAAAAAGTCTGAAGAATAAAATAGTAGTGGTAAAGTCCCCATATTCGAACCCGTTAGTCATTCAAAACAATAGACTTTATAGTCTTTACAAAGCAGTTTTAGATCCTAAGAAAATGGATCTAAAATACTAAATATAGAAAGTCAAAACAGTTTTCATAGAACTAGGAAATAATCCTATCTTAAGGGTCAAACCCTTATCAAATAGTCTTCAGCAAATCTAAAAATATATTCATTAGTATTCAACATATTGATAAGATGATCAAGTACTAGAACTCATCTTTGATAGCTGGCCAACAATCTTCTGGGAGATGACAAGGCAGCTTAAGATCATGTTCTGACACCTAGGCATATTTTCCACCAAAAATGGGAAAAATCCTTTATCTTCTGGCCTCAACATTTGTCTCAAGAACTGGAACAGAACACTTAAAACAGATCCCTTTAATTACATTCTTAACTTAGAAACCATCCTCGTTCTCTTTGAAAAGACCAAATTGAGATCTGTGCAAAAAGAATGACACTCTGCCCTTCTTTGTGCTTTCGGTGGCTAAAGAGCCAAAATTCTACTCTGTAAGCCACCGAAAGATCTTCTTTCAGTGGCTGAGATCAGAGGTGAAAGCTTGCCTAAGACACCGAAAGCACAGAACTGTTTTTAGCTGTCTCAAGCTCCTGTTCATAGTCAAGTGCCACATATGCAAGCTTCTCTTTCACATCATGGAAAATTTCACGCTCTGTATCTGTTAGGTTTCCCCTCAAAGTATGGGTCTGCAGACCTTCATCACTATTTGTACATGGCTTCTTGAATGCCACTTTACTTTGAGGTTTAACCATATATTACATAATTGTTCTGAGTCCTAAGAATATTTGCAAAAGACATCCCTTCTTATTTACTGCTACAACACTTTTATGTTTCTTTCATGCTCTATTTTTGGCCTTGAACTTGTTGGTCTCTCTTCCCTACTGGCTTTAAGGAAACCTCTAAAGGAATATCATAGCTCTTGCAACTTCACCAAGTTATATATGGTAGGGGAGGTGGATCCTTTATAGCCGCTTCACAAGAAAAGGTTCTAAAACCTCTAGAGTGACAATCCAAGGTGAGATGCTTGTTCCAAAGTTCTTTCCCAAAAATGGTTCAAGAGATTGATATTCCCATGCCTGTATATCCCTTGCAGTTCAATAATTTATTAGAATCAGCCCAAAAATATAATCAGCTGCATCATTCACAGATGTTCCCAACTCATTTCCAAATCCAACTAGCATAGCCATTTCTAGCTCAAAATCAAGTTTTGTACTTAGTCCAAATCCTGGTGTAGATTTTCCCACTAGACGTTTTTTACCTCTAGGTCTGTGAAGATCTGTTTCCAAGATAACAACAGAGGATGTTCTTCCATGATATGCAACAGGAAGATGTAGCCAGTTTGGGGAAATAGGATTTTCAGGACCACGAAATCTAATTCCACAGTTCATTGTATGATACTTGGAGGCAAAAAGTTTGTATAGTTTCCTATTATAGTACACAACATCAACAAGCCCTGACTCATTTGTAATCAATGCAATTTTTTGCAATTCAGCATTATCTCGCAAGGTTGGTTCATCAATTAACAAAAGTTTCTGAATTGTTCTACATACCTTCTTCCATGTAGGTTTTCTCATCGCTATGAATCGAGTTCAGACTTGGTCAATAACATGTCAGTAATAGGATTACAATAAAACATAGTCTTTCATTCACCATTATGACGCAAAATCACACATGCAATCGCTGGTTAGATGGATAGAGAATTTGCGATAATGGAAAATGATAAACCCTCCCTTTGTTAACCCTGTTGAGTGAAGCAACATTCCCCTTATGACCCTCATAAGATTATCTTCTGGTCTTGAGTTTGCAATTCGGGCAGGTGTAACAGCCTGCTTCCCCGTACCATCTACTAAATAGATAATACCAGTCAACGTCCTCCTCCATGACATCTCTAGTTCTTGACCAGATGTAGAAGAAATGGCCACTTTATCTTTTTCAACTACCTTGACAGTTTCTAGAGATGATGATGAGAAGAAACTTATTTCTGTTGTGAGAACTAGCCACCAGTCCAGTGTTGAGAGACGAGCCCTGAAAATGATCTATATATGACATTGCAGTAAAAGGAGCATCTAGAACACTCTCCTTTCGACAAATCCTGAACCCAATCCGACAATGAAGCTATTGACAACACTGGAGTTTTTGGAATTCTTCAGCATGTTTGGCAGTAATCCATGACACCTTCTAACTCTGCAGATATTGAGCAACCACTCGACACCTGCAAAATCTTTGTCACTTGCAATCTTGGACATATGTTAGTGGATCTTCTTCGTGGCTTAGACATTTGGACTTAATTTTAAATTGTGACCTATCTTGTAACTTGACCTACCGACTTGGCATATAGACTTTGCATAGGCATCTTATTTGGTTAGTGAACTTGATTTATGGCTTTGAAATTGTAGTTTGAGTCTAAGGCTTTAATATATAGAATCGATGAGATATGTAGGAGATTGGTGTGGCTTGGTGTTTAGCAAAGAATTTGGTATATGGTTTTGGTGTGATATGGATTAGGTTTAGGATAGTTTAGGAATAAATCACTTAAGTGCACACATCACTTTTTGCTTAGGAATTTTAGAAATAAAATATACATTTCATTTCAGAGTATAAAGAAGCCACAAAAACTAAGGTTTGGGAAGCTCTGACGATGCTTTGAAATGTAGGTGAAAACGATCACATAGAGCTTCGATGAAGATCTGGAATTTAAAATATTGGCTAGAAAACTTTAGAAATGAGCGTATTGAATACAAGTTGAGAAGACACTCCAAAAATACCAGTGCATTTTTTATCGCTAACACAACCCACAATCACATATTTTTCAACACTCTATCGCAGTCAATATTTGGGTTTCTTGTCTAGCCTCAAATCAACACAAATATGCATTCAAATTTTACCTTTTTCTTACAGTTTTGAATTGTTCTCTATCATAGATAAATCTGTGTGGAATTACCACTACGCAGATATACCTCTACATAGACGCATCAACAAACAATGTTGACAACATCTATTGAAGGAAATTTTGCGCGAAATTCAGCAAACAATGTTGGTGTGTTGCAGGTTACTCTACATGCGGAATCCTACAACAATTCTAACTTGTCACAGATATTTACGGGCTGTTCCATTGTGCCAAATCATGATCGTTTGTTCCTGTGAAGACAAATACTCAAGAAATATTCTTTTAAACATAATTTTAGAACTTGTTGAAATTAACTGTGCACAGTCTTCCTGCAATCACATAAACTCGTCACTCTACCAAGATAGCTTATACATAGAGGTTAACAATTCAAACATACATCGCAACAAAATGAAAACACACAATGCCACAACACCACATGCTATGTTCTTTCTTTTTATAAATGAAGGAATAAATTTACACAGGAAATCTCTTTCCTTATTGGTCTCTTGGACCTATGCAATCCACATTTTTAGGCATTCAATCTCACACACTTGCTCCCTTATTCCTCTTACAAAGCATTCAATATATCTCAATACCTCGGATAGCTCACAAACAAATGAATCTTGAGTTAACTTAACAAATTCCTAAACTAGAGATATGTTCCTAATATTTAGCAATAGACTTAACACCTATGACAAACAACTCGATATCTAATCAAACAAACTCAACGAAAATATCTTCTAGAGAAATTTCATAATTATTATAGATATAATAAAAGAAATTGAGGAACGAAATCCCTTGGTAAATGTCTTTGATCCTTGAGATCAATTCTAGAACTTGTTTTCAAATGATTCTGCATCAATAACCATGTTGACTATGGTTGACTATGGATGGCATGGTTGACTATAGTTTACTATGGTTTTTAATGGTTGACCATGGTTTTTATGGTTGAACATGGTGGACCATGGTTGAATTTGGGTGACCATGGTTAACTGTGTTAACTATTATTGTCCATGGCTAAATTTGGTTGACAACGTTTGACTATGGTTGACCATCGGTGACCATGATTGATTATGGTTGATCACATTTGACTATGGTGAACCATGGTTATCTATGGTTGACTATCATTTACTATGTTAAATTATTATTAACCGTGGTTTGATTTGGATAACCATGTTTGACTATGGTTGACCATGGGCATCCTTGTTGGATATGGATGCCCATGTTGACTATGGTTGACTATAGAATACATGGTTAACCATGATTTACTATGGTTATCTTTGGTTGACCTTGGTTGTCTATGATTGACCATGGTTATTTATGTTTGAACATGGTGGACCATAATTGATCATGGTTAACTTTGCTTGACCATGTTTGTCTTTGTTTTACTATGGTCAAGCATGGTCAACATATGGTTGACTTTGTTTTATGTTTTATTTACTATGGTTGACTATGGATTATTGTGATCTATGAGCTAGAGTTTTATGGAAAACACTCTATCAGTAGTTTTGAAACGTCCAAAATTTCAAGTGGACACTCATCAAGGACAATTGAAGCTCTTAGATATTAGAAAAGAGTGTTGTTGCGTAGTATTTAAAGGAAAGGAGATGACCATTGAGGGGGGGGGAGGAGAATTAAAATAATAATAAATAAATGAGAAATGTTGTTAGGTCGTTAGGTATAGAAATGATGAAGAAGGTATTAAAATAAGGTTACTGAGGTTAAAATATTGAAAGATTAAACTAGAGGTGACCATTGAGGAGAGGAGAGGAAATTTTGGGGGGAAATTAAATATTAAATTAAGTAGTAAAATATTGCAATATTAAACTATTAAAATTTTAAATTATATTTTAATATTGCAATATTTTACTACTTAATTTAATATTTAATTTTCCCCCAAATTTCCCCTCATTTCCTTAATGGTCACCTTGCAATTTAATATAGTTTAATCTTTTAACTTTTAATTTTCCAATATTCTAATCTCATTACCCTTGTTTTAATACCTTCTTCATCATTTTTAGACCTAATGACCTAAAAAACTTTCTCATTAATTTATCATTATCTTAATTCTCCTTTTTTCCCCTCGATGGTCATCTCCTTTCCTTTAAATACTATGCAACAACACTCTTTTCTAACATCTTAGAGATTCAATTGTCCCTGATGTGGGAAATGAGATATTGTAGGCTAGTGGCAGCAGTTGGGCACCTTAGACTGAGCACTTATGTTGATTATCATACCTTAGACTTTCTTATAATATTTTTAAAATATTATCATACCTTAGACTAGCTGCCCCACTTCCCTTCTGGCGCTTTAGCAATAGGCCAGACAGGAAGTATCATAGCCTTGTAGTTATTTCCCAACACACCAAGGAACAATTCCCAACATTTTCTCACCTAGAGAAAACTACTAACGGGCCTAGCAACCCGCCTCTTCAACATACGGGCTTGACAACCCACTTCTTCAGCTCCAATCTTCCCTACTACAAGAATAGGTATTGGTTGGTAGCATGGATGAGTGAATGGTCAGTATCATGAATGAATGAATGAATCCCCCTCCCCAAAAGATGGGAAATTACACTTTATACCCCAAATTACATATGCATGTGTCCTTTATGACACATGGAACTCAAGGAACCCCCTTTTCCCCACTTTAGAAACTTAAGATATATTCATATCCATAAATTTAGATTTAAAAATATTAATATAATACTTCATTGGGCTTAGGCCCCTTTAGCTTATCCCTTTCCTAGAATCTTAGTCCCCTTTCCATTTCTAGTGGAGTTTAGCCCCCCATCTCTTTTGTTGGGTTGGTGTGCAACAATGATGTATTTTATTAATAGTATGAGTGTTTACATATTGCAATAATAGGCACACTGGCCTTTCAACAATCCAGGCTCTCTAGCCTAATAATCACACAGGCACTCTAACCTATAATGTCTTGTCTCACCAGCCTATAAAACATGTGTACAATTACACTGGAGATTAACCTGAGGTATTTCAATAATGCATCATGATATTAATCTTTGTCGAATTATATGCAATGCTCCTAGGTAAATGTGGAATGCTCCTCAATGGTTGGAATATCCCCATTAAAGATACTCATTAAAAAAATCTATCAAAGATCAACTGCAACAGATGTGAAGGAATGAAGATCGAGCCAAAGGAATTGATGAAGAAATAGGTTGGACATTGATCAATTTGGTATACACCTTTTCTTTATATGGTTACATAGGACAAGATGGTCATGGTTTTGTAGCTTCAGGATATGTTGGATGCATAGAAATAGGAGGCTGCAACGAATGAATAAGCCATCATCCACCCAAAAAATACAATCACCATTAAGAAGAAGACTTGTGAGCTAGAAAGAAGAGCCTAGTTGTCATGGTGGAGGTCCCATATTAGTGTTCATGGTTTCCTTCTTTTCATGGCATCTGCAAATTTTTTATTGGTTATAGAATGATTTCATTTTGATGATTTTTGCAAGTCCTACTAGAAGTAGATCATGGTGTTTGATATGTAGCAAATAATATGTATTAATACTCAAAAAACCTTCATGACAGATAGTTGGATATAATTTTCCACGCATTACTTTCAGTTGGGTGAACAAAATCAATGAATGGCCAATTTTCCATTCCTTGCAAGTGTTTTAATTTGAAATATTATTTCACTTGATTTTTTATCAATTTTGTTTTACCATGGTTGATGGGTCAAAGTATCATGGTCAGGCATGAAAAAAATAAGTTAATGTTTGTAAAATTGCAAAGTTGATGTAAAATCATAATGATCTTGAAGATGAATTATATTGATATAAAGAGTCAAATAAAAATTGAGTGTTGATGTAAGGAATTGAGAGAAAAAAAATCAAATTTGAATTAAAGTAGAAGTTGAAGTCAAGTTGAGAGCCTAGAGCCAAGGTAAACTCATAGACAAGTCCAAATGTGGGTGGAAATATATTGGTTATGTAATGAAGTCTTGGTAAAGTAATCGTGAATGTCAAAGTCAATTTTAAGTCATGTCAAATCATGGCATTGGTGCATCAATTAAGTTTGTCAATCTAGTGTCATAGGTCCCTTGTTGGATGGAGATGTCACTCCAACAATAAACGTATGTTTTGCATGTGTGTGCAATTTCAGATGAATGAAGAAGATTGTAGCCATAGATGAAATAAGATGACAACAAAAAGAATAAGACTGCTAATGGTAGAGGTAAGCACAAGAAACATGAACAAAAGAATATGAAAGGATAAGAAAGAAGGGAATGGACTCATGGATATGAATAGAAGAAGCAAAAGGCAATGGAATATTGAAGAAGAAGAAAAAAGGACAGAAAAGAATGAAGCAGAAAATAAAATGGCACAATAAAATGGAAATGAAGAATAATGCACGCAATGAATGAATGATGAAGTGAACAAGCAAGGTAAAAATAAATAGTACCATGTGTTCAAAAAGTGAGATGAAAAAGGAGTGAATCCTTGAAAAATGACATCCCTAAGAAATGTTTCTTCCTTGAATAGTGTTTTTTGGTGATGGAAATAAAATGGTCTTGTTCCTATCTTTGTATAACAGATAGATTAGACTAAAATGAAATTTTGAAATTGTAAGTACTTGAGTCAAATATTGATGTAAACTATGACGAGCAAATATACCCCCATAATTTGAATTTTGAATGGTTCGTGGTAAACCAAAAACAACTTATCATGACAGAGGAAGGTTCGTGGACACCTAAAACCACTTGATGTAATGTATGGTTCATGGTAAGTCAAAACCACTTGAGGATGTAAAGGTTGAGGCTAACCCGGAAAAACCCAGAGTGTGGTTATGATTAAGCCAAAGAAATCCCATGAAGATGATCGATGATGATGCAAGGAGAGTAACAATGCTTGCGAATAAAGACTTGTTGCTAAACCATGTACAAGAAGAATTTTCCTAGATAAATGGTGGATACAATGACTGATGACCCATGTATTCTAGTGGATGATAACTTTTTTATATGGAATTCAACAAACACAATGTTTATGTTTTATAGGTACATGATGAAAATTGAAGACTATTGAGGATAAAGAATGAACAAGACCAATATGTAGAGGAGATAAAGGATGAAGGAAAATATCAATGAATATGAAGAGCATTGAAGAAAAATATTAAGATTAGACCATTTCAAAGGACCAGTGAAAGAGAGAAGATGATTGTATCATGAGTATTCGTTAAGGGGAAGTATGAAGGATTAAATCCTACTTGTGAATCATGAATAATGTCTAAATTGTATGATGGATTTGTAATGATGTATACCAAGCATAGAAGTCTATGTAAGAATCAAAGATGAGGAGGAAGAGAGATGTCAGGGATGAAGATCAGTTGAGAGATTCATGGAATGATTTAACAAGATATTATTGGAGATATTTATGCATATGGTTGAACTAAATATCTAATTATTACATAGATGTTATGGTCACCTATTGTTATATAAAGGGACCGATTATACAATATAAACACATGAAAATGGTTTAATTTAATAGAATTTTTCCCTCTGGGGGTTTCTTGAGTGTAAACTCTAGGTGTCCCTTGCTTCATATATATGTTTATGCATATTTATTGTTGGCTATTAAAACCAAAAAATATGGTTGAATTTTGTCACATTTCAACATTTGTCGAGGGCTATGTTGGATTGCAACATTGGGTTTTTTTTGTTGCATTATGTCCTCAAGTTATGTTTGTCACAATGTGACGTTAGGTTATGTTTGTCATATTGTAGTGTTTGTTTATATTCATCACATTGTGATGTTAGTAAAGGGTTATGTATGTTTGTGTCACATTGCGACTTTCACCAAGGGTTTTGTTGGATTACAACGTTCGTTAAGGGATTATGATTGACTTTCATCACATTGAGATGTTTGTCTAGTTTTATGTCACATTGCAACATTCAACAAGGGTTATGATGGATTTTGATGTCCTTATATTATTATGTCACTCTTTGATGTTCATATTTGTTGTGTAATGTCAAATTGATACACTCGTATATGGTTAGGTTGCATTGCAATGTTCATTACGGATTATGACACCTTGCAAAATTCCTTAAGGGGTATGTTTCAGTGAGATGTTTGTGAATGGTCATAATGCATTGTGATATTCATCTTGGTTGAATTTTAAGGAAATCTTATGTTCCTCATTGCTTGTGTCACATTGTGACATTCTCAAAGGGTTGGGTTATGTTGCAAGGCATATATAAACATAACCATGAGTGACTAGGGTTGACCATGGCTAGCCATGATTGACCATGGTTGTCCATATTAATATGGTTTACCAAGGTTGATTATGATTGAGTAAGGTTATACTACATTGAGGCATTCATGTTGGTTGAATTATGTTGAGTTTATATGTTCCTCAATGGTTGCATCACATTGCAACATTTTTGTTGCATTGAGACATTCTAGAAGGGTTATGTTCAATTCTAATGTTCCCAATGGTTATGTTGCATTGCGATTCTCATCTTTTCTTACTAGTGTCAAATTTTACATTCCTCAATGGTTATGTTGCATTGTGATGTTCATTAAGGGTTATATTGCTTTCTAATGTTTCTCAAGGGTTATGTTTCATTGTGATTTTCTTAAAAAGTATGATGCATTTTAATATTCATCTTAGTTGGCTTATGTGAAATTGATATGTTTCATAATGGTTATGTCCAATTGCAATGTACATCATGGGTTATGTCAAATTTATGGTGTTTCTTCATTATTATAAAATATTGTATTTAAAAAAAGAAAGCTAATATATTTACATGGTTTTGACACAAGGTACATGTGTAAGTGTAATTTGTAATTTAAAAGGAACATTTTTACGTTCTATAATAAAGAGAGAAGAAACATTTTTTCAATAACTAATTTTGTTACCCCGGATGGGGTGCTTGTTCGACATAATTTCTGGATAGATGGAGCCTCCTTCAGATCACACTTGGAGGCTCATTTTTCACGCTTCTCTATGGTTGATTTTCCTTGTCCTGTCTTGTATCACTACATTTACTTACCCCATTGCCAAAAGTGTGGGAGCATTGGATCACATTTGATTGTTGGTACCATGGCTCTAACTAACAGTTACTTCCATTGTCCTCTTGTCCTTATAATTATAACTCCTCTCCCTCATTTTTAAATTCAACATTTATTCCTTATACATATTGGGATGCATACATCCATTCCTGTAGCCTCTACTCAAGAATATGTTGTGTGTATTATGGCTAACGTCGTCAATATTATCATCTACCACCCTATAAATTTGATGCCCCTCTTATGACTTCATGGGCGCTCTCGCATAGCAATATTTCCAGGCATGAGAATGGCTTGACCTCCTAATATTTTGGATTCTTCTTCAACTTCTCTTAACAGTGGCACAAAATATTCTTCAATATTCATAGACAACAATTTGCAGCATGGGCAGGAAGAGGTCTCATATTGGGGTTGTAAATTTGAGTGGGAGGAGGTTCCACATGTAGTGAAGGGAGATAGCAATCATTTGTGCCCCTCTCCTTGAGATACCATTGCAATGAACAATGATTCTATGCTCGATGGTCCCCAAAACCCATCTTCTAGTGCGACGGATATCCCCATGGTCGAATGATGTTCTACAAGCGCTCTTGGATATCTGACACAATTGATCTTTGACATTCATAAGGACATAGCATATTTGAAGTTCAACCAAGAATTAATGAACCAATGTCTTTCTTGGCTAATATCCTTGTATTATATTTTGCTTATTTATAGAGCATTGGCGTTACTAGTGTTATTTTACTTCATTACCATTAATATATATATATATATATATATATAATATACCGAGCAGTAGCAACATAAACGAGAGATAAAAAGAACACAAGAGATTTCTCCTAGGAAAAACCTAACAACCTTTCTTAGATAGATTTCATTCACAAAGAAAGTCCAAAGAGATAAACCCTAGATCAAGGCTTAGCTCAACCATAAATACCACCACAATTGTTGCAAAAGTATGACTATACCAAGATAGTGCACCTCCTCGAGGAGTAGCACACAAGAGAGAGAGAGAGATACCAAAAGATTGAACAAGAAGAAAGTGAGTCACTGCAACAGTTGTGTCACCTTCTCCAAACTTGTGTCTTGCTTCTGTGTAGCTGAGATAGTGTGAGTGAGTGAACAAATGAGCTAAGGTGCCTCCTTATTTATAGTTTTCATGTCCTTCTAGCTGGGTCGACTTCTCTTCTGGGAAGATTTCTTTTCATTATTATTTATTCTTCTGGGCCAACTTCTCTTCTAGGGTATTTCAACATTTTCCAATGGATCTCTTGCTTCCAGAATATTCTCTACATCTAAGAAAGGTCATCTAGGAGGTAAATATCCTCCCACATCTACCAAACATCAAAACTCCCTCTTATATAGGGAGGTTTCTTTCACGATGTATTCATATAGTAGTCCACTGACTACTTTGAAATTAGCTGGTAGCACACAGCTACCACAATGAAATTGGTAGCTCGAATAGTCTGTCACGATCTCTGCAATCAAGTAGCACTCACCTACTCCCAATGTGAATTGGTAGTCTCCGTGAAAATCAACTAGTAGCACACAGTTACTACAATGCCATCCAATAGAATACGACTATGTCGATCCATATTAGTACACAACTACTATCCATTAGTACATGACCACTCCAAGTAGCACATAGCTACTATCCAAAGACACAATGTCTCTCTCCTGTAATCAACTTATAGCTACACAAGCTACCACCATGCAGTCCAACAATCTCTATGATTATGAAATAATCAACTAGTATCACACAACTACTACCATGCTATCATCCATAATCATAGTCTACAACCTCCATGACTATGTAACAATCAGCTAGTAGCACAGATCTACTACAATGCCATCGGCCATAGTCAGGATCCAAATGATTATGAAATAATCATCTAGTAGCACATAGCTATTACACTGCCATCAACCATAGTCATTCATATGACTATGCAATAATCATCTAGTAGCACACAACTACTACAATGCTATCAGCTATAGTCATACTTATGATTATGCAGTAATCAAGCAGTAGCACACAGCTACTACAATTCCATCAGCCATAATCATAGTCGATGTCTCTATAACTATGTAGAAATCATATAGTAGCACACAACTACTACAATTCCATCAACCATAGTTATAGTCTCATCCAATAGCACGAAGATACTCCCATAGTCCTCATGACTATGCATGTGATGTTTCTTGTCCCATTAGGTTCAACAGTGCATTACCCCCTCAGTCATATCACATGACTGATCTAGGGAACCCTTGTTCAAAGGGGTTATCCAACATGAGAAGAAACAATACACCTCCCTCTCAATGAGGGTGGACATTCTCCATCATGCCAAGCTTGTCTTTGGATCACCTCGAGTCTTTTTCACTCCTATTCAAATCAACATGACTAATAAGAGAAAGATTGCACCTGGTCCATTCAACACTAGCTAAATGGCCAATCCTGTGAGTGAATGTATCATTCTCCCTTGGTCAAATCAGCATGACCAATCTGGGAGAATGTCTTCCCAATGTTACTCATCTTTCCATCTCCTTGGACAAAATCTTGGTGAGAATGTTCACAATCTGCTCATCTGTGGACGTGTACTAGAGCTTCACTGCTCCCTTTTTCATCATGTCTCAGATGAAGTTATGCAAGAAGCTTTCGAAGCCACACTACTTCACGAATTGCAATATTGGTTGCTATATGCTCTTCCTCTATTGTACTATGTGCCACTAATGTCTGCTTCCTGCTCAACCATGAGATCACATTGATCCTAAAATGAAACAACATCCATAAGTACTCATTCGATCCACTATACTCCCTGCCTAGTTAGAGTCTGTATATCCTTATAGCTTCACATATCCATCCGAGACATATCTTAGTCCATATCCAATCATACCACGTAGGTACCTCAACACATGTTTTTGCTGCCATCCAATGTACATGTCTAGCTTCAAACATGTACTAACTCAAGGCATTCACTGCAAAGAATATGTCCAACCTGGTGTTAACCAGGTACATCAAGGATCCAATTAGATGTTTTTACATCGTGGGATCCACTAAATCTAAATATGAATCACTCAAGAGCTTCATATTTATCATCGTGGGTTTGTTCATGGACTTGCAGTCCATCATCCCAAATCTCTGCAGGATCTCAACATTATATTTTCCTTGGCTAAGAAAAATATCATCTGATCTCTGCCACACCTCCAATCCGAAGAAGTAATGCATAAGACCTAGATCCTTCATCTCGAACTCTGAAGTGAGCTCCCTCTTGCACCCAACTATGAGCTTCTCATCTCTTGTCAGAAAGAGGTCATCCACATATAGCATCAATGGGAAATCACTCCCATGTTCATCAAGTAAATGTTTGATCTGGCATATCATGCCATGGGTGCTTGTTTGGGCCCATACAAAATTTTCTTCAATCTACAGACATGAGACTCCTTCTCAAGTATCTTGTGGTTGATCCATGTACACTTCTTATGGCTACTGGAGAAAGTGTCTCATCATAGAATCCTCAAGACACAAATCAATCTTTGTACATCTCTATGTTGTCATCTGTAGCATACTTGATCTTGTAGATCAACTTGGAAGTCACCATTGACTTCCCTTCTTGTGTCGAAATCAAGGCAAAAGGTCCATATCCCAGTCCTTCTGACTGGCTTCCTCCTTTGTCACTGAAATAAGGGAATTCTTCCAAGATGTCTCATATCTCCTCAAATCATCTGAAGCTTCGATCTATCCTTTTGTTTTTCAGTCCTGGAGGATGTCTCTCCCATCTGAATATGAATATGGGGAGAAATACTTTATGAATGAAAGTCTCTAAGCAACTGAATCTCTCTAATATCAATCTCACTATGATTATGCATGCTCCCTATGAAGCTTGACTCTCTTTGAAGCTATATATTATTCGGAGTTATCTACTCCCTCCGCATGTGTTTATCTCCTCTTCTCCTTCATTACATGGATGTGCACAACTCTATGTCTGGATAGTATGCTTCATGTCTTGTCTAGAGAAAAGCTAAATTGTTGCCTCTTGCAACCTCCATTATAGTTCCCTCTCAAAGATATTACATGTGACCTACCCAGAACAAGAAACAAGAACAACAACATATCCATGGTAACCTCCATGGAATTTACAATATAACCTACCTGAGACAGGGTCAGCAACCAAGAACATATCCTATAGGAGATCAATTTATCTTGTAAACAAGTGCATTATTAATATGATCATTCATTTAATGGTAGTCGTACCAACAATAATAAATTGTTTACTAAACTAGCAATATTGATAGAAATAATAGAATTTAAGAACTGCAACACTTACTTAAACTGCCACAGTATAAAAATATCAAACCTGATATGAAAAACTAGAGTTTAGATGCTACTGCCCCACTTATAGTTTCCCCGGTCATTTGCTTGGAAGCACTACTAGCTAAAGGACATACTCTCCATCCTTTGACTTATGCTCTTGATCATATGTTACATGTGCATGGTACTTGTACATGTACATTGTGCGGCATAATTTCCCATCTCCTTGCAGTTGTAGCATCTGATATTTGACACATCCTTCATGTGGCATGATTTCTTAGGCTTCTTCAGGCTTCCTTCTTCCCTTTCCTTTCTCTTGTTCACTTGGGAAACAAGTGCTTGATTTTCATCAGCATTAGTCTTTTGTGATTTGTATATCAACCTAGATTCCTCTTGGGTGTAGTCTTCCCATAGCATGTTGAACTTGGGAAATTTTCTTCGGGCGCAATTACATTGAACAAATGGATCCCAAGAGGAGGGAAATCCATTGAGTGTAGTAGTCACAAAATCAACATCTTCTATTGGATCTCCAATGGCTACTAATTGTTCCTTGATTTGTGATATCCTCATGAAATAGTTGGCTATTGTTTTTGGCTTATTCATTATCACGTTTCTGAGTTTATTCCTTAGAGTAAGATTTTTAATGGTATTATTACTTTCATAAAGTATGGTTAAGGCATTAAACATTTCCTTCTGTGTCTTTGGTACTGATACATTAGGTATCATATGGTCCTTTATTGAGTCTATCAAGATCCTCTTGGCCTTGACCTCATTCTTCTTGAACTTTGCTTTGACATCTTCTTCTTCTGGTTCTAGAAGCATCTATTGATATTATCCAATAACTCATTCTCTTCTAGAATGAGGAGAACTCTGTTCTTTCAGGATCTGAATTTGTCTTCTCCATCCAATCTATCTTCAACTCTCATGTTGGTTGACATTTTTTGCTGGTAGAAACCCTAACACTGAAAAACCTCAATTTTTCAAACTTCACCAAAATATGCACTGAGGATTTTAGGTGGTGTGTTAGGTGAGGGTGCATTGCTCTATGTATGGATTATCCCTAATGACCTTGGGATAGTGCTCAATGAGATTGAAAAATTATTGCAGCTATAAGGTGTTGTCGTAGTGATCTTCATTCCAGTGATCAAACTTTTATGAAGGTAACCAACT
>JASDQU010242181.1:0-15535 GCA_032191745.1 Picea mariana
ATAAACATTTTTTTTCTTTTATTATAGACAAGTGCGAAGGACACAGAGACAGGGGAGAGCAAGGAATGAATGGCAAGTTCTGAAAAGCAGTCGCACGATATTCAAAATAGGGTTACAGGGATACTCAGGAGAGGCGAGTGTTCCACGATCAAATTTTATGTATCAGAATTTTTTACTGCAAAACGTGTAAAATGGAAGAGAGCATGATGGGGCAGTTCAACGACTAATTTGTATATCTGTGGAATTCTGGGAAAGTGGCTAAGTATGGAATAGGGAAACGATTAGGCATACTCGTTCTCGAAAGTGATGATTGAAGTATTCGTGAACAAACCAACCCGACGACATGCAAATGACATTCCATGATGTTTGAAATTAACGTTTTTTAATTGCATGCCTAGAAATAAGATATTATATATAATTGGTAATTTCCAATTGCAAAAGGGCGCAGGCACATGAAACAACGACTAGGAACTAGATATTTCTTGAACCCACCAAACCGATGATCCACGAAAGAAATTTGAAGAAATGACGAAGTATGGAAAGTGGACAGACGGGCTTCAAAATGGGGTGACAATAGTTCCACAGAAGACGTGAGGACCCGATGGTTAAATTGTATGTCTCATAATTTTTTAGTGCAAAATGTGTACCATGGAAGAGGGCATGATAGGTAGATTGTAATACGGAAGACAGTATGATCCGAGTCTGGTTGTAAATTTGTATATTGCGGAAGTGGTGGTACTATTCGCAGGTCATGGAACAATAAAAGTCCAATCTACAGCCTACCTACCAGGAATCCGCAGTCGAATAAGTGTTTGGGTATGGAATGGGGAAGCGGTTGGTTGGTGTCGCGATATAAGAGCATGGGTGAAAACTTGAACCTGCAAGTCCTCCCACGGGCGTAGCCAGGAATTTTCGAAAAAATGAATAAGTGACGAGAAAGATAAAGTTAAGGAAAAAGAGAAATAGATGTTTGGCCAAGTATAGAAGACGAAAAAGAAGGGCCAATATATTCACATCTCTAATAGATATCCCATTTCCTGTCAAGATATATGTGGCTCGCTTTAGCACTTTTCCATCCGTAAACAATGGCAATCTTGAGCCCGTTAGTCCTGGAGCCCGTGTGTCAATTTGTATATTGCGGAGCTCCGAATGTTGTTTGGAGGTCATGGAAAAATAGAAGTGCAATATTGAGCTAGCCAACGCGTAAGTCCGCCAATCAATTTGTATATTGGGAAACTATGGGTGCTACTTGTAGGACAAAGAACAATTGTGGCCCAATTTAGACAAAGTGGAAGCACTCGGTCGAAATGTGTGAATCCGCCAACCCTCGCAGCAAGGGATTTTCGGAAAAAAAGAATGATTAAGTAACTAGGAAGAGAAACTACATGGGATAAAAGAGTGGGAAAATAGAAAGGCAGAGGAAAGTTTTCGTAAGCGCGAATTGGTTTAAAACAAGCCCCATTGTTGCAAAACCATCATTTTCTACTAATTGTTAGCAAATACTTTGTTGAAGATTAGATGCGTAAACAATGGCAATCTTGAGCCCACCAGTCCTGGAGCCCGTGTGTCAGTTTGTATATCATGGAGCTCCGAATGATGTTTGGAGGTCACGGAAAAAATAGAAGTGCAATGTTGAGCTAGCCAGTGCGCAAGTCCGCCAGCCAATTTGTATATCGCGGAACTTTGGGTGCTACTTGTAAGAAACAAAACAATTGAGGCCCAATTTAGACAAAGGTGAAGCACTCGGTCAAAACACATGAATCTGCCAACCCACGGAGCAAGGGATTTTCGAAAAAAAAAATGATTAATTAACTAGGAAGAGAAACTACAGGGGATAAAAGAGTGGGAAAATAGAAAGGCGGAGGGAAGTTTTTGTAAGCGCGAATTGGCTTCAAACGAGCCCCATTGTTGCAAAACCATCATTTTCTACTAATTGTCAGCAAATTCTTTGTTGAAGATTAGATTTTATTGCAACGTGTGGGTGTAAGTGTGTTCTTGATACATTCTTCAATGACTGTAACATATTAACTTAAGTATTAAACTTCATTTTCTACTAATTGTCAACAAATTCTTTGTTGAATATTAGATTTTATTGCAACATGTGGGTGTAAGTGTGTTCTTGATACATTCTTCCATGACTGTAACCTATTAACTTAAGGATTAAACTTCTCGCATTATGACGTATTAGCATTAAAAATTAATAATTGCATGTCTAGAAACAAGAATGACGATTTTGCTGCAACATTGTACTTTGGTATTGCTATGTTCTCTCTGCATTTCGAATATAATTGAATGTTGGTTTGAAACTGTGTGTAATCCATTTTTTGTTTGCATAAAAGCCTGGTGGATTGACATAGTACGTTGCCATATAATTGTTAGATGCTCCATATTAGAACAAATTACCTAAGTAAATACAATATCGAAGAACTACAAGACCACCAAACCATGCTGATGAGAAGAGACGTTAAATCCAGAAAAGAACCAACAACGAAGACTCCAAGGAAAAAAATTTTAATACCAAATCCATTAAAAAAAAACACACACACACACCGAGTATTGTACATCTATCCTTAGAAATTGGACCCAGTTCTTCGGGCCAAAACATTGAATGTATCTTCCACAAACACAGGCACGGGATCCGTAGTATGCAAGATCCTTACAACTTTCTCCTCGATGAATCATCTTGTGGTAAAATTGATAGTTTTCACAAGCTTCTCGTGAGTAAGAACACGAAAAATGTTGCAGGGAAAATGGAATAGCCCTTAAGTGAAATTTAGGAGACAACTAGAAACCGCCTCTGCACAGTCGAAAAAACTTCAAGGACACAGTTTTCAAGTGCAATTTCATAGGCCCAAATTAGTCCATTCTGAGTGGAAGGATATGACTAGTAGAAATATGCCTTGCACCAATGGGAGTTCTGGTCCTCATTCCCGAAGATGTTAATTGTATATCCAGAGAACAAGACAGTAGTCCCACAATTGAATATCTTTTTGGCTTGAAATATATCACTGGGAGCATCAACATATCATTTCCTTACAGTGAAATTATTCTACCCAGAATGGACTAATTTGGACCTATGGAATTCCTACTTTTGAGCTGCAAAGCAGCTATTGTGTTCAACGTCGATTTCTTTTCTGAAACTCCTTTTGTGTTGTCAGGATCGCCATCATTGAGCCGGGAAGTTCCGCCCATTATGTTTGATTTCAATTTGGGAACAGTCTCTGCATTTCTGTTATCCATTTTTGTATCATCGTCCATCAGATCATCTTCTTCCAGCTTGGAATCCATGAGATCAACCTCTGCGCCAACCATCAATGCAACTAGGCAGGTTCTCTGAGCAAGCAGGGTTGCCTTGGAATTCTTTGGCTTGAAATATATCTCTCGGTGTACCAAGGGACCATCTTCTTTTTTGCTTCTGGGTGGAGGGAGATGAGTAGTAAGAATATGCCTTAGAATAATGGAACCTCTGACCATTATGCCCAAATGTGTTTAATGTATCTAGACAAAACTGCTACCACAAGTTAATGAGAATTTTTTGTTTTCTCCAGACGATGTTTGAAATGAAAATTGGGGAGGGATAATATAACCCCCCGCAAATTATGGTTTAATGTGTATCAATGGAAGATCTCCTCAAGCCTTTCGCTAATCAATGACAATCTCCAGGGTTCGTGTGGAATGAGTTGTTACCATTAAAGCTCACTAATTGCATATTTAGAAAAAAGTGTGAAGGTGGCGGTGGCGACGAAGAGAGATTAAGAATTAGATATTTCTTAAAGGTGCCAACTGACCAATGCACGAAACAGGTTGCATCATGTTTGAAATGAATACTTGGAAAGGATAACACTCTTCTTCGCAAATCTTGTTTTAATTCTTAGTAATGACAAATCTTCTAGAATTATAGATTAATAATTGCATATCAGGAAATAAGTATGAAGGTAGCAGTGATGGCGAATTGCGACCAAGCATTGTACATTTCGTCCATCCACCAACCCGCGAAACAGATTCCAATAAATGCCCAAGTATGGAAAGCGGTTGGGTGGGTTACAAAAAAAGGGCCAGAAGATATACTTGCCTATGCAGGAACCCGCGATTCAAAAATTTTGTTCAATATGAAATGGGGAAGCGGTCGGTCGAGTTGGTGATATAAAAGTAACAATGGAAATGTAAAGACGTGAATCCACCAAATCCCGCACCTAGACATTTTTCAAAAAAATGAGTAAGAAAGGGAAAGAAGAGGGAAAAGAGAAAGTGGATGGCAATTTTCAGAAGCGAGAATTGTTGTAAGAAAGCACCATTGATGGTATTAACAGTAACTATGGAGTGAATTAAACATGTTAACAGGTTCTTCAATCAAGAAATAGATACAACGAGCAATGTTTATAGTTTCTAGTATCTGTTTGTATAAGAGAAGCATCGAAAAGTTACAAGAAAATCATTTTTTTGGATGTTTAAGTAAATTTTCTGTACTGTTAGATTCACCGCAAATATAACAATGACGAATTTGAATTTTAATGTCCTCTCATTCATATGATTGTTCCATTAGACTTCTCATAGTATATATTATTTTATTTCAAATTGTTTGCTAATTTGTAGATTGTGGAAGTCAAAGTGTTGTTTGCAGGCGACGAAACAATGGAAACACAATATTGAACCCGCCTATCCGATAAATCACCTATTCGAAAAACCGCGAGCCAAAAATTTTTTACAATATGAAACGAGGAAGCGGTCGGTTAGGATGGTGATATAAAAGTAAGTGAAATCTGAAGACGTGAATCCACCAACTTCCACACTTAGAAATTTTTCGAAAAACAAGTAATAAATCTTGGTACAATGTTAGAATATTCTATAAATTACAAAATCTCATGTCACGGTCGGTTGCACTCATGATACATAAGCATGACTATAAATGTGAAACCGCTAGTCCGCCAACCCACGAATCCGGAATTGTTGGGTGCAAAATGTATATCATGGAACAAGCGGGATATGAAAAATGAAAAATAAAAATAAATATGAATAATTAATTGAATAAAATTTAACAAAACATTATCACATATTAATAATGAATACAATATTTAATATTAATATTATAGAATATATATCATTAATTTTACTTTAAAGTTTATTTATTAATAATTGAACTATGTTTTCCTATCGAATCAAGTAGCCTTGAGATGATACCTAACCACTTTTTGGATCGCAGGTTCTCGGGTTGGCGGGCTCAAAACTGACCCTCTATTGTTTTGTGCCCTACAAATAGCACCCAGAATTCCACGTTATACAAATTGACAGGCGGACCTGCGGGCTAACTGGCTCAACATTGCACTCATATTGTTCTGTGTCCTCCAAACAACACTCGGAGTTCTGCGATATACATATTGACAAACGGACTCCAGGGTTGGCGACCTCAAGATTGCGCTTGTTTACGGATGGTAATCTCTATCAACTATCTAACATTATCTAAAAACATTATTTTCAATACTAAATTATTAATATTAAATATCGATACTGTATAATTTAACTAGACAAAAAAGTTTGTACAATATGAAACGAGAAAGCAGTCGGTCGAGCTAGTGATATAAAAGTAACTGAAACCTGAAGACATGAATCCGCCAACTTTTGCAGCAAGAAATTTTTCGAAAAAATGAGTAATACATACTTAATATGTACATTTATAAAATATGGACATCAGATTTTATACAGCATGTACGGATCCCACATTCCATACCTAGGCACTTTTTAGATCGCAGTTTCTCGAGCTGGCAGGCTCAAAATTGGGCCGCTATTGTTCTGTGTCCTACAAATAACACCCAGAATTCCACGTTATACAAATTGACAAGCGAACCTGCGGGCTGGTTGGCTCAACATTGCACTCCTATTGTTTTGTGTCATCCAAACAACAGTCGGAGTTCCGCGATATAAAAATTGACAGACAGACTCCAGGGCTGGCGGTCTCAAGATTGCAATTGTTTACAGACAAATTGACAGACAGACTCAAGGGCTGGCAACCTCAAGATTGTGATTTTTTATGGACAAATTGACAGACAGACTCCAGGGCTGGTGGCCTCAAGCTTGTGATTGTTTACGGATGGTAATCCCTATCAACTATCTAACATTATCTAAAAAAATTATTTTCAATAATAAATTATTAATATTAAATATTGATATCATACAATTTAATTAAACAAAAGAGTTTGTTCAATATGAAACGGGAAAGCGATCGGTCGGGCTCGTGATATAAAAGTAATAGAAATCTAAAGACGTGAATCCACTAACTTCCGCACCAAGAAATTTTCCGAACAAACGAGTAATACATACTTAATATGTACTTTTATAAAGTATGGACATGAGATTTTATAGAGCATGTACGGATCCCGCATTTCATACTTAGCCACTTTTTGGATCGCGGGTTCTCAGGCTGGCGGGCTCAAAATTGGGCCTCTATTGTTCAGTGTCCTACAAATAGCATCCAAGAGTTCCGCGATATACAAATTGATAGGGGGACTTGTGGGCTGGCTGGCTCAACATTGCACTTCTATTGTTCTGTGTCCTCCAAACAACACTCGAAGTTCTGCGATGTATATATTGATGGACAGAATCCATGGCTGGTGGGGTTAAGATTGCGATTGTTTACGGATGGATATTCCTATCAACTATCTAACACTACCTAAAAACATTATTTTCAATACTAAAGTATTGATATTAAATATTGATATTGTACAATTTAATTACATAAAATTATTAAAGGATGCTAAATATCTTATTTAAAAGAAAAACCTATGTATTCGGAAACTCGCATTCCAAAAATTTTGTATAATATGAAATAGGAAAGAGGTCGGTCAGCCTAGTGATATAAAAGTGAGTGGAAATATGAACACATGTATCCGCCAACTTCCACACCTAGAAATTTTCTGAAAAATGAGTAATACATACTAAATATGTACTTTTATAAAGTGTGGACATGAGATCCTATAGAGCATGTACAAATCTCTCATTCCATACTTAGCCACTTTTTGGATCGCGGGTTATCGGGCTGGTGGGCTCAAAATTGGGCCTCTATTGCTTCATTCCCTACAAATAGCACCCAGAGTTCCGCGATATACAAATTGACAAGCGGACTTGCGAGCTATTTGAATTTTAAGGCCCTCATGTTGATATGATAGCACAATTGGACTTCGGGTAGTTTATATTCGTTTATTACAATATGAAACGGGGAAGCGGTTCATCGGGCTGGTGATATAAAAGTAAGTGAAATGTGAAGATGTGAATCCGCCAACTTTTGCACCTAGAAATTGTCTGAAAAATGAGTAACACATGCTAAATATGTACTCTTATAAAGTATGGACATGAGATTTTTATAGAGCATGTACGAATCTTGCATTCCATACTTGGCCACTTTTTGGATCGCGGGTTCTTGGGCTGGCGGGCTCAAAATTGGGCATCTATTACTCTGTATCATACAAATAGCACCCAGAGTTCCGCGATATACAAATTGACAGGCGAACTTGTGGACTGGCTGGCTCAACATTACACTTCTATTGTTTCGTGTCTTCCAAACAACATTCGGAGGAAATGAGTAATACATACTAAATATGTACTTTTATAAAGTATGGACATGAGATTTTATAGAGCATGTACGGATCCCTCATTTCATACTTAACCACTTTTTGGATCACAGGTTCTCGGGCTAGCGGGCTAAAAAATGGGCCTCTATTGTTCCATGTCCTACAATAGCACCCAAAGTTCTGCGATATACAAATTGACAGGCAGACTTGCGGGTTGGCTGGCTCAACATTACACTTCTATTGTCCCATGTCCTCCAAACAACACTTAGATTTCCGCGATATACAAATTGACAGACGAACTCCAGGATTGGTGTGCTCAAGATTACGAATGTTTACGGATGGTCATCCTATGTAACATTATCTAAAAAAGATTATTTTCAAATACTAAATGATTAATATTAAATATTGATATTGTACAATTTGATTACATAAAATTATCAATATTGAACCCGCCTATCCAGTAACTCGCCTATTCGTAAAACCGCAAGCCAAAAAGTTTGTACAATATGAAACGGGGAAGGGGTTAGTCGGGCTGGTGATATAAAAGTAAGTGAAATCTAAAGACGTGAATTTGCCAACTTCCGCATCTAGAAATTTTCCGAAAAATGAGTAATACATACTAAATATGAACTTCTATAAAGTATGGACATGAGATTTTATAGAGCATGTATGGATCCCGCATTCCATACTTAGCCACTTTTTGGATCATGGTTTCTCGGGCTGGCTAGCTAAAAATTGGGTCTGTATTGTTCTGTGCCCTTCAAATAGCATCAAGAATTCCGTGATATGCAAATTGACAAGTGGACCTGGGGGATGGTTGGCTCAACATTGCACTTCTATTGTTCTGTGTCCTCCAATCAGCACTCGGAGTTCCACGATATACAAAGTGACATACGGACTCCAGTGCTGGTGGGCTCAAGATTGCGATTGAATCCCTATCAACTATATAAAATTATCTAAATACATTATTTTCAATACTAAATTATTAATATTAAACATTGATATTGTACAATTCAATTAAACAAAAAAAATTGTACAATTTGAAATGGGGAAGCGATTTGATGGGATGATGATATAAAAGTAAGTGGAAATCTGAGCACGTGCCTCCGCCAACTTCCGCACAGAGAAATTTTCCGAGAAACAAGTAATAAATACTAAATATGTACTTTTATAAAGTATGGACATGAGATTTTATAGAGCATGCACAAATCCCTCATTCCATACTTAGCCACTTTTTGGATTGTGGGTTCTCGGGCTGGCGGGCTCAAAATTGGGCCTCTATTGTTCTGTGTCCTACAAATAGCACCTAGAGTTCCGCGATATACAAATTGACAGGCGGACTTGCAGGATGGCTGGCTCAACATTGTACTTCTATTGTCCCATGTCCTCCAAACAACACTTGGATTTCCACGATATACAAATTGACAGACGGACTCCAGGACTGGCGGGCTCAAGATTGCGATTGTTTATGGATGGTCATCCTATCTAAAATTATATAAAAACATTATTTTCAAACACTAAAGTTTTAATATTAAATATTGATAGTGTACAATTTAATTATACAGCATGTATGGATCACACATTCCATACTTGGCCACTTTTTGGATCGCGGGTTCTTGGGCTGGCGGGCTCAAAATTGGGCCTCTATTACTTCGTATCCTACAAATAGCACCTAGAGTTCCGCGATATACAAATTGACAGGTGGAATTGCGGATTGGCTAACTCAACATTGCACTTCTATTGTTCCATGTCTTCCAAACAACACTCAGAGGAAATGAGCAATACATACTAAATATATACTTCTATAAAGTATGGACATGATATTTTATAGAGCATGTACGAATCCCTCATTCCATACTTAGCCACTTTTTGGATCATGGGTTCTCGGGATGGTGGGCTCAAAAATGGGCCTCTAATGTTCGGTGTCCTACAAATAGCTCCCAGAGTTCCATGATATACAAATTGACAGGTGGACTTGCGGGCTGGTTGGCTCAACATTGCACTTCTATTGTCCTGTCTCCTCCAAACAGAACTCGGAGTTCCGTGATATACAAATTGACAGACGGACTCCAGGATTGGCAAGCTCAAGATTATGAATGTTTACGGATGGTCATCCTATGTAACATTATATAAAAAAGATTATTTTCAAATACTAAATGATTAATATTAAATATTGATATTGTACAATTTAATTATATAAAATTATCAATATTGAACCCACCTATCCAGTAACTCGCCTATTCGGAAAACCGCGAGCCAAAATTTTTGTACAATATGAAACGGGGAAGGGGTCGGTCAGGCTGGTGATATAAAAGTAAGTGAAATTTGAAGACGTGAATCCACCAACTTCGCACATATAAATTTTTTGAAAAATGAGTAATACATACTAAATATGAACTTCTATAAAGTATGGACATGAGATTTTATAGAGCATGTACGGATCCTGCATTCCATACTTAGCCACTTTTTGGATCGCGGGTTCTTGGGTTGGCGGGCTCAAAATTGGGCCTACATTATTTCGTGCCCTACAAATAGAACTCAGAATTCTGTGATATACAAATTGACAAGCGGACCTGTGGGCTGCCTGGCTCAACATTGCACTTCTATTGTTATGTGTCCTCCAGTCAACACTTGGAGTTCCACGATATACAAAGTGACATATGGACTCCAGGGCTAGCAGGCTCAAGATTGCGATTTTTTACGGATGGTAATCCCTATAAACTATCTAACATTATGTAAATACATTATTTTCAATACTAAGTTATTAGTATTAAACATTGATATTGTACAATTTAATTAGACAAAAAATTTTGTACAATTTGAAATGGGGAAGCGGTCGGTCAGGCTGGTGATATAAAAGTAAGTGGAAATATGAACACGTGCTTCCGCCAACTTCCGCACCGATAAATTTTTCGAGAAACGAGTAATACATACTAAATATGTACTTTTATAAAGTATGGACATAAGATTTTATAGAGCATGCATAGATCCCTCATTCCATACTTGGCCACTTTTTGGATCGCGGGTTCTCAGGCTGGCGGGCTCAAAATTTGGCCTCTATTGTTCTGTGTCCTACAAATATCACCTAGAGTTCCACGATATACAAATTGACAGACGGACTTGTAGGCTGGTTGGCTCAAAATTACACTTTTATTGTCCCGTTTCCTCCAAACAACATTCATAATTCCGCGATATACAAATTGACAGACGGACTCCAGGACTGGTGGGCTCAAGATTGCGATTGTTTATGGATGGTCATCCTATCTAACATTATATAAAAACATTATTTTCAAATACTGATTTTTTAATATCAAATATTGATAGTGTATAATTTAATTACACAAAATTATCAAAGGATGTTAAATCGCTTATTTTTAAAAAAAATGAAGGAAACAAGCAAAGTTTTTTTAAATTCCATCACCGCAAGCATAACAATGACCAATTTGAATTTTAAGGGCCTCTTGTTGATATGATAGCACAATTGGACTTCGCACAGTATATATTCGTTGATTTCAAATTATTCCAGGAAATTAATTTTACCAAATTCATCAATCAAGGAAAAATGCTAAAACAAGCCACATATTACATTTGCGTCACAATGCCATACAAATTGACAGACGGATTTATGGGCTAGCTGGCTAAAAAATTGTAATTCGATTGTCCTGTGTCCTCCAAACAACACTCGGAGTTCCACGATATACAAATTAATAGACGAACCATACAACCAAGAACCAACTAAACTCCAAACAGGTCGCAAGCAAGTTCCCATGAGGTTCCATAGAGAAGGACACGTCGACCTTTGCATCAAACAATTTGATATACAAAGAAAAGACGTCACAACATTCGTTTTATCTTACATATGGTATATGTTCCCAGGAGAAAATAACCGGGGCCATGGGATATATGGGGTTTGCTACCATGCTTCCCATTTTTGGACTGAACAATATTATGTGCATGCAATCTCAAGTACTCGAGTCCGACCAACATTCATCTGGATGTTGAAGAAATATTACAGAGACACATGAGATATTTTCGTTTCCTTCCAAAGTTTGATATGTTTTCTTTTTTTTTCCTTCTTCAGCCAATATGCAAAATTGCATTGTCCTCATTTAAGGTAAATGTGTTGTGTATCCAAAAGTCACGCAACATGTAGACACTGCTTGCCTTTTTCTGTAGATATATTTCATATGAGAATTCAGCCAACTTAGGAAGCACATTTTGTAACAGAGGCTACCTAACTGTACAATTCATGGTTGTGTTGCCCACGATTCGTATGGCAGCATTGAGACAATGCCCATATATATATGGGCATTTTTCACCGCATCACAGACAATCAATCGTATCATCACTTATCAAAGTGGATGAAGAAGCATGAGAGTTGCATTTCGCACATATAGGTTCAAAGGGGGTCAAGTACGCATTCGCTGCAACCAAAACACCTTCAACCTAGGAACACAAGCATAGGAATTAATACATTGAACAATATAATACACAACTACACCCCCTCCCCTACAAAAGAAATAAAATAAAATAAAACAAGCTACAGAAATTTGGTGAATGCTATTTGTATAAGCAAAGTGAGGATGATTCTGTGGATGTATACACACAACAGTTGTAGACCTATCTAGTTTCTTCAGATCCTGTGTTATATCTAGTTGCAACTTTGTTACAAACGTTGCTTGGGTTGTGCGAAAGATCCTTTCTCTAACATCCCTTTTTTTTGTTATATTTTTGAAGAGCATAAGTGGAAACTTACCTTTATGAAATTGTTGTTCTATTGACGAAATTTTTTTTGAATAGGTATCGAACAATTGCAGCTGCAACATGGAACAATGCAATATTTGTGTAACTTACCCGAGATACATGCACATGCAAAAGTAAAGGACAAAACTAGATATGGAAAGCGGTACCATTGCCTTGTCATTGACCAACTCTCCATCCTTTATATGGAGAATGTGTTGCGAGCCAAGTTTTATCGCCTGTGTGACAGTTGTGCCAATGTTTCTGATTGGGTAAATATCACTACTCTATGCAAGCTGGTTGATAGTCATGTCCGGGACAAAACAATAAGTTGAACAAACAACGAGAATTTTCTCCACAACACTTGTTTCGTTGAGCGAAATAATTCGATCACAATCACCACGGTTATATACTGTTTTGGGAAATATATTAAAATTTGTAATGGATATCCCATTACCCGACAATATATTTTCTACATGTTTTTGGACAAGTTGTGTAGGAATAGTCAGTGTCACTGTCATCATGGCCTCCTTGTCTATCATGTCAGCACACATAATGGATCTAGTTTTGTTTTCCTTATCCAAGTAGGTGTTATAGATGACCATTATGTCCCCAACGAACACTTTTCCAGTTCGGCGGCTATTCAAGCCCTCTATTGATAGTACTTTGGGTGTTACAACTCTAGACCTGGTGACAATTTTTGAACAGGAAAACTAAAGTGAATGGTAGTGTGTATTTTTTTTTTTTTTTTTGTATTATTGTTTTAGTGGCATAAATCTACAAGTACACGCATAGCGTCGATGAACTATGGAGCCAGAGTTTTGCAACCACACCTCTTAGTCTACGGAACCTGCGCTATGTTTGACGTCTCGCTTGTACTTGTTGATACTTCTTGTGAATTTCAAACCATGTATTGCAGATGACATCAACATATTCACCATGCCATAGATGAATAAATAGTCGAGGATATTTATTTGGCAAACATACTAGGAGCAGAGTGTATGCATCTTTACCTTTGGCCTTGTCGGTTTGTTGATGTCTAGGATGAATGAATGTTCATGGCCATGTCACTAGTCCAACTTTTTCTGATGCAAGCATGTGCAAATGAACATCATATGGACTATATAAGGTCACCTAATGCATTCTTGTTGAACCATGTGTAAATTATTTGAATCATCATGTGCCTATTAAGTGAGGAGGTATGTTTTGGGGAAATAAGATCTTTATCCCCATTCTCTTCATTTTTTTTTATTAAAATGGTGACTACTACAAAATAATTATAACAAGCATATGCATTGTATACTGTCCATCAAAAGGACTAAACAAGTGTAAAATTGTATGCATCTGATTTTTTTTTACTGGAAAAATGTGTAATAGTAAATAGGGCGTGAGGGTGGAGCACCACGACCAATCTGTATATCGCGGGCCCCCGGAAGCCAGGGGAGCAATGTTGAACCCGCCAGCCCAGCACCTGCAATCGAAAAAGTGGGTAAGTATGGAATAAGGTAGAAGCGTGACCATACATGTGAAACCGTTCATCCACCAACCGATGAACCAAGGAATTTTCGGAAAGACCACTAAGAAGATCAATTAGAAAACAAAAGGGACAATACAAAATGGAAAAAGTAGAAATAAGGAGGGAAAAAAGGCCCATTTCTACCAAGCCATCGTTTTCTAGTCTAATATTATATGCCCCCACCTGGTTTGTATATTTAATTTACCAGCACAGTTGGTATACCTTTTCGAGGATTGTACCACATAACCCTTTGTTGTTGCATAGAACAATTCATATTCCTATCCAACCAACCTGTTTCTTCCAAGGTAAAAACGCCAAATATGCAATGGACATGAAGGCAACTTAGTATGATGACATACATGTAAAAGAAAGAGAAAAAGTTATATTTATTCCAATGTAACAACAAACAGAACATGATTCACATAAGAATACACAGAAAGATATTATATTCGAAGGAAGAAAAGAACAACAAAAAAAAAGGTGCAAAGCAACAGAACAAGCACAACAAATATATAGACAGTAAATGAAAAAAATGAACACTGGAATATGAAATAAGAGTACATGTATCCACCTCTGTAATTCCTAATATACATTCCTGCCAAAGAGTCCATCGTCCTCTCCAACCATTATGTTTGTTTAAATGTAGCAATGCAAGGGAAATACAATGCACATGAAGTAGGTTAGTATGAAGAAAGACATGTAATGAAGATAAGTTATTATGTAGGAAGGTACGCAACATCTACATACAATAAAGTAGGTGAAAACATATACAGACAATAAATTAAATACAAAACAACGCAATATGAAATAATAGTACAAGCATGCACCTTTCTATCTCCTCTTCAACCGATGAAATCAAGACTCTATTGTTTTCTCCATCTATTCTGTTTGTTTGAATGTGGGAACGCACAAAATACAATGAACATGAATGGAAACTGGTATGCACTAGAGAACAAGTAATATGTACATACAGTAAAAGAGACTCAACGAATAGTCTAAAATATAGGCAAGCATGCACCTTTCTATCTCCTCTTCAACCGATGCAGTCAAGACTCCGTCATTTTCTCTAGCTATTCTGCTTGTTTGAATGTGGGAACGCACAAAATACAATGAACATGAATGGAAGTTGGTATGCACCGTAGAACAAGTAATATGYACATACAGTAAAATAGACTCAATGAATAGTCTAAAATATAGGCAGAAGCATGAACCTTTGCGCTTCTCCATCCATAGTTGTAAATATGTAATTTTTTTTCCCTACCCAAAATATATTACAAGCCACAAAATATTACGAAATYGCATGCCCGTAGCTAAACGATTTTTGTTTTTCCACGGAAAAGTATCCAAATATGCTTCCACCAATGGAAATACATGTTCTTTATCCTATACACAGACTGTTGTGCCCATGATACAAGATTTTGGTTTTCCGGGAAAACTACCTAGATATGGTTCTAGACATGGAAATATAATTTTGCAGAAACTTTGTGGTACATATCATATCTCAAGTACAAGACAAATTGTATCGTGGGCACACTAGTCTGTGTAGAGGATAAACAACATGTATTTTCATATGGGCACATTTCACCATATATGGTTTATAAATGCAGCCTGTATATGTTTTATTTTAACAAAAAACAACAGATATTGCAATTTCACATGTACTTCTCGAACTATTTTTCATGCAACTATTTTCTATCATGTCAACACCGAAGCACCA
>JASDQU010242181.1:15582-60322 GCA_032191745.1 Picea mariana
AAAAAAAAACAATATAAAAAAAAAAAAAACAGCTTCATCTACCGACGCAAGACCCCAACCCTGCAAAGCCGAATCAAACAAAAGAAAAAAACAAGCACCAAACCAGGGAGAAAGCACGAATAGGCCCAACTGCAGCCCCCGGGCCCCAAAGCGTAAACTTGATCCAAACAAATACAACCAACAACCGATGAACCAATGAACTAGCGAACAAGCAACAACCACCGAACCAGTAAACAACATATGTATCTCCAATGATTACGAAATTGTAGCCGAAGAATAGAAGGAACCAGTAACATATGACGAGCATGCCAGCAGAAATAAGCAAACATTCTTACTTGCAAACTGCAAACATTGAACAACAAAGAAGGAATAGAAAATGAAACTATGGCATGGAAACTTACTCTGAAACGATGAAAGGCAGAAGCGCAGGTCAAATTGTGAACCAAACAACAACAACAACAAGAAGCGACCGACGAACTAGCGAAGAAGAAGCACTCACCGAACCAGTAAACAATTTATGTAGCTTCAACGATGACATAATTTCATTACAAGGCTAGAAGAAGGGTGAAAGATACAATGTCTATTCAGCTGGCGGTGGACAACAATATTGTGCAAAATCACTGCAACATTGTATGGAAAATTTTGAGGAAAAATGCACTCCGAGAAGCGTATTTAGATAAACATTTAAGGCTGTCAGGTTGTCTAAGGTCCTCAAAGTATGCAAACATTTAAGTCGTCAGGCCTATTGGAGGACCTCTTGTCATGTAAACATTTAAGCTGTCAGGCCTATTTGAGCACCTCAAAAAATTATTCAATACATTTCAATACAAATACATGTGGCAGCGACGTTATAAACTTTGGAATTATCGATCACTATAAATCTTGGATATCTAAACATTTCAATATGATTAGTACAAATAAAAAAACACCGTATATGATCTAAGACAATGTCAGAAGAAAAATGCTAAGACAAACATTCGAACTAATGTTAGCATTAATCCACCTTCAATCAATGCATAAGAAAAATATATGATTCAAAAAGACTGTAGACGATGAAAAAGTTGGATATTCTAACATATAAAACATTGGGAATAGCGAAGCCGACAATAAGATCTCCAATATGTTATCCAATCAAGTCACTAGATATATGGTACTTTTTATTATATAAAATTCAATGTTTTTAGTTCCCTAGCTCCAACAATAGATATTATGCAAACATTTTTGGTCAACGGACAAACTAATGTGAGGTCAATGAATTATCGATCACAATAGTCCCTCTATGCCTACATCAGGGACTAATAAGAGGATTAGAAGGGTAAATGTTTCAAAGGCCTTACTAGATCCTCGACTTGGGGAGGAAAATATTAAAAGAAGCCATTGCAAAGGAGTTTCCCCCATTTTAAGAGAACACACTCTTCATTTCACCAATAAGTTCCTAGATGAAGGAGAAAATTTCAAATCAGCACCTGGTTGATGACAAATATTGAAAAGAAATGGTACGATTCTGAATAGAAATTTTAGATGATGAGAGGATGATGCTGGAAAATTATCAGGTATACCCGGCTTACACATATAATAGGGCATCCAAAATCGCTATCGAATAAGGGGTCTAAAATCAAATGTAGAGTGGGTATGGAAGTTTTTAAATAAATTAGAAATGGGCTTGGTGGTAATAAACCATTAAAGGCTCCATCAACCTCACGTCCCTTACGCCATCCATCTCATGTATATGGGACGAAGGAGGTGACACACAATCATAATTACTGAGGTCACAGTTCCTAAGGTCATAGTTCCTAAGGTCATAGTTCCCAAGGTCAAAGTTTACGAGGTCAAAATTATTGAGGTCATAGTTCTTGAGCTCAAAATTCCATAGGTCAAATTTCCCGAGGTCATAGTTCATGAGGTCAAATTTCTTCAGATCATAGTGATTGAGGTCAAAGTTCTTGAGGCCAAATTTCCTAACTTCATAGTTCCCAAGATCATAGTTCATGAGGTCAAACTTCTTGAAGTCAATATTCTTGAGGTCAAAATTCCATGGGTGAAAGTTCATGAGGTCATATATATTAAGGTCGTAGTTGACCTGAAGTCAAAGTTCTTGAGGTCATAGTTACTAAGGTCATAGTTCTCGAGATCAAAGATCTTGAGGTCACAGTCCCCGGGTCATAGTTCCCGAGGTAAAAATTCTTGAGGTTATAGTTCTTGAGGTCAAATTTCTTTAGGTCATAGTGCCTAAGGTCAAATTTCCCGAGGTTAAAGTTCCTGAGGTGATAGTTCCTGGGGTCAAAGTTATTGAGGTCATAGTTCCCAATGTCATATTTCCTAAGGTCAAAGTTCTTGAGTTCATAGCTCCTGAGGTAAAAGTTCCACAGATCATAATTCCTAAGGTCAAAGTTCTTTATTTCAAAGCTCCCAAGGTCATAGTTACTAAGGTTAAAGTTCCTCAAGTCATAGTTCCTTAGGTCAAAGTTCCAAGGTCAAAATTCGTGAGGTCAAAGTTCCTGATGTCATATTTCCTCAAGTAAAATTTCCTGAGGTCAAAGTGCATGAGGTCATAGTTCCTAAGGTCAATTCCTCAGGTCAAAGTTCCTAAGTTCATAGTTCCTCAAGTCAAATTTCCTCAGGAACTTTGACCTTAGGAATTTTGAGCTTAGGAACTTTGACCTCGTGAACTATGACCTCATGAACTATGACATCAGGAACTTTGACCTAAAGAAATTTGAGCTCATGAACTATGAACTCGAGAAATTTGAATTTAGGAACTATGACCTCAGGAAATTTGACCTAGGGAACTATGACCTCAGTAGCTATGACTGACATATATACCAACCAATATATATATATATATATATATCAGTGTATATGCTGGTAGATATGTCAGTCGGTATATATACCAACATATATATCGATATAATATGTTGGTATATATACCATCATATATACTTGTCGATATATATGTTGGTATATATATTAGTATATATACCGTCATATGTACCAGTCGGTATATATACAAACATATTATACCAGTATATATATTGATATGTATGTCAGTATATATACTAGTAAATATATTGACCAGTAACATGGTAGTGAAGTGGATGCCTTATCACATGTGGACACGTGGTAGTGAAGTGGACCTATCCCTGGGTGACACTTGGATGATATTGGTTGGACACGAAATATTGGGCAATGATTTAGCATTATGATAAAGCGATGAGGTGGAAACTAAAAGCTATATTATGCGCAAGTTACACAAGGTTCCATGGCTCTATCTACTTCACACACAAATAGTATGGGATGCACCATTTTTCTTATAAGCATAATATGAGAACTATCCCACAATGCATGTGGAATAAATAAGGCATATTTACAAATCAAGGGACATGATGCCAATGAGGAAACTCATTTCACTCTCTTTAATTTAAATGTTGGTATATATTTCAGTATATATACCAACCGGTATATATGTCGGTTGGTATATATACCAACGTATATATTGGTATATGTCAATATATATAACATCATTTATATCGACTAATATATATACCGACATATTATATTAGTATCTATACCGACATATATATCAGTATATACGCTAGTATATATATCGACCGACATATATATCAACATATATACTAGTATATGTATCGGTTGATATATATATATACTAACATATATACCAAGTATATATACCAACCAATATATATGTTAGTATATATACTGACATATATACCATTATACCGGTTTATATATTGGTATATATACGGTTATAATATATTGGTATATCATTTGGTATACATGTCAGTATATATACCAAAAAATATATATGTTGGTATATATACCAACCAGTATATATGTCAGTAAATATATCAATATATATGTTGGTATATATACCGACCAATATATATATATATATATTGTTAATATTTTTGGTGTAACTACAAAAGATATTCTTGTATAGTTGTTTTGGTAAAACCTTTAAAAGGTTATTATAATTATATTGTACACTTTGACTCAACATAAATTATTATATTATTGGTATTTTACTTATAATTGTAAAAAAGCCCCATTGTGGCTAGTCAGCCATGTTTTATGGGTTAGTTAGGTTAAGATTCATGTCTCTTCAAGAGACACTATTGTGTATAAATAGAGAATAGGTTCCTGTCATTTGGTCACACACTCACACACTTATCTTGTACATCTTCTTGGAGACTGGTTTTTTTGGTGTTTTGGTCTTGGTCGTTCTTGGAGAGCAATAACACATCATTGTATTGGTTGAAGGAATCTATATTGAGGATTTTGGTTGTTCGGTTTTCTCCCCCACGAGGGTTTCCCAGGGTAATCTTTGTGTTCTATTGTATCTGTGATTGTTTATCTTTCAATGATCCTACTACAATTGCTATTGGATTAAGTAATTGTAATTGTGTAACTAGAAAATTTAAAATTCCAACATGGGATCAAAGCAGGCTTGAATAGAATTCAGTTGCAGATATAGAAGCCTAAAAGGGAGCCGTTTTCATTCTAGAGGCAGTTTTCAGACAAACCAAGAACATCAGGATCTTCGCCCTATCCTAACACACTTTTCCAGTTTGCAGTTGTTGTAGTTAGGGTTTCACCCAAACCCTAAGGTTGACGTTTTTCCAGTTTCTAGGGGATTTTTTACAAAGAAAGACCATCAAGAAGCTTGCCTTAGCAAAGCACACCTACTAGTAAGTTTAGTCATTCAATTTTGGTCATATTTTTGTGTGGTCCCAGACAGGATGACTACCGGAACAAAAATCGATGAGAAGCTAGATGGAGTTGATAACTTCAAGGCATGGAGGTAGAGAGTAAAACTCCTTCTTGAAGAGAATGAATTGGATAAGTTCATTATAGAATAAGTTCAAGAACCTCAAGGATAGGAATCTAAGGAAAAGTATAAGAAGGACATGGTGAGATCAAATCAAAAAGGATTATTGTAGACTCCATTAAGGACCACCTTATCCATCATGTATCATCATTATCTTCTCCAAAGCAAATGATGGACAACTTAACTCGTCTATTTGAAGGAAGCAACATAAACTGAAGAATGACTCTGAGATATCAGTTGAAGAATGTGAAAATTAAGAACTCGGAAACCATTCACGCCTACTTCTCAAGAGTGAATCAAATCAAGGAGCATATAGAAGCCATTGGTGATGCAATAGAAGGAGAAGAGATGGTGATGACTACCTTGAATGGCCTCCCAAGGTCATGGGATGCATTCATCCAAGGAAATTTCTTAAGGATGAAGCTTCCCAAGTTCATTAGGATTTGGAAAGATTGTAACCATGAAGAAGCTAGGACAACTACAAGAGAAGAAAAGATGGCCACATAAGGATTTGGAATTTTCTTATGTGGCCTAGAGGGAAGACACTTGATGATGCAGTAGTGATTCGAGTTGAAGAAGGAGGTCTCTACAAATTAAAAGGGCATTTATAATCTGCAATGGTTCATGATATTGCGAATCCCAGTGAAATATGGCATAGGATATTTTCTCACCTACACTAAAAAGTTCTTCCGGTTGTGAGTAAAATGGTGACAGGTCTTCCAAAAATCCAAGCAGAACCAAATAGAGTGTGCAAAGGATGTGCACAAGGAAATAACATGAAGCATTCCTTTGCCAATATTGATAGCAGAGCCAAAGGAGTTTTGGACATCGTGCATTCAGACGTGTGTGGACCGATGTCAAAAAATTCACTAAGTGGGTATGCATATTATGTAATTTTCATTTATGATTACTCACACAAAACTTGGATTTATTTGTTAAAATAAAAGAATGAAGTTTTTGGAAAATTCAAAGAGTTCAAGGCTCTGGTAGAAAACTTGATAGAGCGGAACATAAAGACCTTGTGATCACACAATGGAGGTGAATTCACCTTATAAGAATTCAAGAAGTATTGCAAGGAAGTTGGGATTAAGAGGGAGATTTATACTTCCTATAACCCTCAACAGAATGGAATAGCTGAAAGGAAGAACCGGACGATCATGGAAGCAGTAAATTCCATGATCCATTATCAAGATATTCCTATGCATCTATGGGAAGAAGCAGCGAAGACAACAATGTACATGCAGAATCAAAGTCCCCAAAAGGTGCTTGAAAACAAGACACCCGAGGAGATGTTTTCAGGAGAGAAGTCAGAATTCATCCATTTCATAATATTTGGAAGCTCTTTATTTGTTCACGTCCCCACAAAAAAGAGGAAAAAGTTGGATCCTTCTGGACATAATGGCATATTTGTTGGTTACAGTGACACATCGAAGGCTTACAGGATATACATTCCAATCACCAGAAAGTGGAGATCAACCAAGATGTAACCTTCTATGAGAATGCAACTATCAGTAAATCCAAATAGTTCTGTGTAGAAGAGGCACATGAAGAAGAGAATGAAGTTCCTAAAGTTCCAGAGGTAGTTGAACCAAATGAAGTCATTCTAGAGGATCATGACATAGTATAACCTCAGAAACCAGCCGAGATACCTTTTCTCAAGAGAAGACTATCTTGGGAACAAGATCTTATCAGAGATGTAGAAAGAATTGGTTCCCCAGAGAAATATTTCAAGGAAAGTAAGAAGTCGAAGTTGTATTCCAGCTACATGGCATGCTTGTGTGACATAATGGATGCAAAACCTTCCAGTTATGAAGAGGCTACAAAAAATAAAGTGGGGAAAGATGTCATGAAAAAGGAATACCGATCCATTATGGAGAATGATGTCTGGGATGTGGTTCCCAGACCTTGATCAGACTATTTCTCCCATAGCAATATATACCTCGATCAGGACTATACTTTCATTGGTCACTATGATGAAATGGAAGGTGCACCAGATGGATGTAAAGACAACCTTCTTGAATGGTGAAATAAAAGAGGAAGTTTATGTGGAGAAACCACTTGGATTTGAGACACATGGTAGGGAGACTCATGTGTGTAGTTTAAAGAAGGCTTTATATGGATTTAAGAAGGCATTGAGAGCATGGTATGGTAGGATTGACAATTTTCTGATGATCTTGGGTTTTACCAATAGAAATGCAGATCCTAACCTTTACTTTAAGGTTGAGGATGGTGAACTGGTTATTCTATTGTTGTATGTAGATGTCATGTTTCTAACAGGTGCAGAAAAGCTCATCGCTGAATGTAAAAGAAAATTGGTTGTGGAATTTGAGATGAAAGATTTAGGAATGATGCACTACTTCTTGGGACTAGAAGTTTGGCAGAGATCAGATGGGATTTTCCTAAATCAAGGAAAGTATGTTGTGGAAATATTGACGAGGTTAGAGATGTTGGACTGTAAGGCCATGGCTACCCTGATGGTATCAAATATAAAGTTGTTGCGGGATACAACTTCAGAGATTGTGGATTATACCTTATGCAAGCATATGGTGGGCTCGTTGATGTATTTGATGAACACAAGACCACATATATGTTTTGTTGTGAATACCCTAATTCAACATTTGGAGCATCCCAAACAGGTTCATTTGGTTGTAGCAAAACATATGTTGAGGTACCTTAAGGGTACTCTAGATCATGGTCTCTGGTATAGATATGACCATGAGTTTGGATTGTATGGATACTCAGATTCAGATTGGGCCAGTAGTATTCCTGAATGGAAGATCACTTCAGGATATTGTTTCAGTCTTGGCTCTAGTATGGTCTTGTGGAGCAGCAGGAAGCAGTCTTGTGTGTCACTCGGTATGGATGAAGCTGAGTATGTGGCTTCGTAAGCTATTTTCTGGGTTATTTGGTCTCGTATTGGAGGATACATGCATTTGGTGTGACAATTGAATGAAGTTGTTATAGAACCCGATGTTCCATGAAAGGTCGAAGCATATCAAGATAAGATACTACTATATCAGGGATATGGTATAGAGGGGAGTAGTGAGGCTCCAGTTCATGACTACCGAGGATCAGGTTGCAGATGTGTTCACTAACCCGGTATCAAGGATGAATAGTTTGAGTACTTCAGAGACAAGCTTGGTGTGGTCCCTATTCAAAGGGAGTGACATGTGGAACTCATCCAAAATGAAAAAGGGATGGTACTGATTCTGGTGGATCTCATCCAACATGAAAAATTATTGGCACTAAGACATAAGTGCACATGATCAGGTATTGATGCATCAAAGGGATTGGATGTCCTGGGGACATGTTGTAGCTATTGAGAGCTACCCACAGACCTTGGATTCATGGGGTGAAGTCATGTTTCACTATGGATATCCAAGGATGTATAGATTAGCATGTTCAATAGTCAATCGATGTGAGCTCGTGTGGTATCAAACTTGGAATCTGTGTCTGGAAAGAATACCTTCCTAGTTAAGAGGGAGTGTTAATATTTTTGGTGTAACTACAAAAGATATTATTGTATAGTTTTTTTGGTAAAACCTTTAAAAGGTTATTATAATTATATTGTACAATTTGGCTCAACAAAAATTATTATATTATCGTTATTTTACTTATAATTGTAAAAAATCCCCATTGTGGCTAGTCGACCCTATTTTATGGGTTAATTAGGTCAAGAGTCATGTCTCTTCAAGAGACACTGTTGTGCATAAATACAGGATAGGTTCCTCTCTTTTGGTCACACATTCACACACTTCTCCTGTGCATCTTGGAGAGCATAAGAAGGTCTAGTGCACAAGTCTTGGAGACTGGTTCTTTTGGTGTTTTGGTCTTGGTCTTTCCTGGAGAGCTATAGCACATCATTGTACTGGTTGAAGGAATCTATATTGAGGATTTTGGTTGCTGGGTTTTCTCCCCCATGAGGGTTTCCCGGAATAATATTTGTGTTATATTATATCTGTGATTGTCTATATTTTAGTGGTCCTACTACAATTGCTATTGGATTAAGTAATTGTAATTGTGTAACTAGAAAAATTAAAATTCCAACAGATATATATACCGGTACAATATGTCGATATAATCTTATCATGAATGAACTATTTGATGTAATGCATGTGAAATTATATTTTCTCGGTGCATTGTTTCTCTACTCCTTGGAAATATGGATAAGACTCTGATTATTGCACCAAATTAGAGTAGGCTTCTCTTGCTGAAAACTGAGCTAAGAAAACATCTATCGAATCCAAATAGAATCAGTGGTAGCATTAACAACACCTCGTTACTCTACCTCTATAGAATAAAGAGAGATGGAAGCTTACTTCTTTCTAGACCAAGCAATGGGACCCAGTCCAATATGGAAGACATAGCCAGATGTGGACTTGCGGTCATCAAGATCACCAATCCAATTGGAGTCAGTATAACCTACTAAATTTTCATTACCATTAGAAGAATAATGAATGCCATATGTGTGTGTCCATCTAATGTAGTGAAGAATTATCTTTTCATATTTCCATTGAATATCATGTGGTTCCTGCATGAACCAGGAAACCAACCCAACTACATAGGATATATCGAGACGATTGTGAATCAAGTACAAGAGGCTGCAACAAACTGTCGATACAACATTGCGTCAACCAAAGGAGTGGAACACTTTGTTGACAACTTGACCCTTGACAAAAATGGTGTGGTGTAGATTTGCAATCCAAGATGTGAAATATGCTCAAGAGATCCAAGGCATACTAAGTGATATGTAATCCAAGAAATTAGTATTTACACTAACACCAACCTGAGTATTTATGCTAACACCAACCTCCTTAACACTCACAAAACTGAAAAATATAAAAAATGTATGGGATTTCCCTCGATCAAGTTTCTCTTGAATTAAGAAACATGTCTCCCATCCTTTAGCAACCAACAGTTTCCATTTTTCATATTTATTAGAACATCTCCTTTTCCAATGATATTGCAAGGCTCATCATCACCGAGATAAACTTTGCCAAAATTACCGAGCTAGTAATTTCTAAAATAGTCTCTACATGATGTTGCACGAAATGATGCGCATGATTTAAGTACCCAAACATCTGCAATGTCATGTCTTGTAGGTAGGATAATAACACATGCGTATTCTTCATAAGTTGTATTTTCCCGATTCTCTATTGAATGGTTTTCACCCTGCTTGTTCCTCACTGACCAACAATTTTTCTTCATGTGGCCTTCCTTACCACAGTACCAACAACTGCCTTTTATGCCTTTGGATTTTGATCTTTTGCTAGACTTTGATCTTCCCCTCTAATTATTATTCTATCATTCTTATATTCTCCCTCTTCTGCGAGCCACCAAAGCATTTCTCGATGAAGTAGCTTGATTTTTCCTTCTCATGTCCTCGCTGAGAAGAACCTCAATGTGAGTGTGTGTGTGTGTCTAAATGTGTAGAGTGTGAGTGTTGTAGTCACTGTGAAATATGCAAAGTGTAATTGAATGATGTCAACATATTTACATCCAAACATTAACGCTAACCATTATATAACACATCTTTAGCGATTTCCTTTTTATATCACCCTAGCTCAATGACTAAAAGTGTCTCAAGAATGACTAATAAAGGAAAGATTCAAATTCAAGCTTCATTAGATGCCTAGTTTAGAAATTGTGAATTTTCACAAGATTTAATCAAAGAAACCAATAAGAAATGTTCAGATCTATGGGATTCAGTTTTCGATATCACTGAAGACTATGATATGCTTCATATTCAATTTTTGGGTCAAACAGTTCCATTACCAACTTGTCTTAAGGATGGCAATCAACAAAAGGAGACACGTCCATATAAGATCACATAGCTTGAATTGTAGAATATTTAAAGCAATTAAAGAATCTATTTCCTAGCCTACAGAATGTTCAAAATCAGTTGACTCATTTATCTCAAAGTTCAATAAAGTGCATATATATGTGCATATACAAAAGGTGGCCACTTTCGTATATGTTCATTTACAGAAGCCAACTTCCATAAATGCACATATGCGAAAGTGTGCATATATGGAAGTCGTCTTTCATATATGTGCATATATAGTAGTTGTCAACTTCTGTTGTGTATTTACGGAATTCGGCTTCCGTATATGAACATTTTCAGAACGTGACTCCCGTATATGCACATTTCTGGAAGTGCTTCCATATATGCACATTTACAGAATTCATCTTCCATTTATGAGCATTTATGAAAGTGCTTCTGTATATGAACATATACGAAAGGCAACCACTTCTGTATATGTGCATTTATGGAAGCCAACTTTTTTAAATGCACATATATGGAATTCAACTTCCATAAACAAGCATATAAGGAAGTGTGCATATATGGAAGTCGACACCTTTCGTAAATTTGCATATAAGGAAGTGGCCAACTTTCATATAAGCACATTTACATAAGGAAATCACCTCTATATATGCACATTTATACAAGACAACTTTCGTAAATGCACATATACAGAAGGACGCAAATATGGAAGTCATTGACTTCCGTATATGCGCATTTTCGGAAGGAAAATTCCATATATAGCCATTGTGCATATCACCCTTCTCCTTCGTTAACATACTTTGTGTTATGGCACAAGTTGTAGGTTGGAAAAATCCCGACCCAACCAAGGAACAAGTGCTACAACTTTGGGAATCCTACACCCAATGTCACCTCGATGTAGGTCCTGCACTTCAAGGGTGACTAGGTCACTCTAGGGAGGAAATCCCGATGACCCTAGCGGAATTGAAATGGAGATGGAGATGGATGTAAGTGAATCCCCTATAGCTCGAGTCTAAATGGAATGAAGGATAGGGAGAGATGCCTTATAAGTCAAGTAAAGGTTGCCCCACAAGTATGTTGTTTTTTCGGATGATTGTACCTGCCCGAGACACAAGAAAACACGTCTTGCAACAATATATGTTAGTTGGATCAACAACTGTCCCTAATTTGCAGCAATAGATGATAGTATATATCAGCAAAAAAAATGATACTATAAGTTTCTCAATAAGTGCTAGATATCAAGAAGAAAATACAAGAGAAAGACTAGCTAAACTCAAGATGAAAAGACAAAATTCTAGCACAAATGATAAGGCTGTTGTAAACACTTGTCTACAACAAATTATATCAGCCTTATGGAGGTAAAATTGGATGTATTACAGCAATAAAATCAKCCATTGTAATCCCCTCAAAAATTGCCAAAAAGTATACTAGGGCAAGTTGAGTAAGTGTGCAAACTTTGAGCAAAAACCAATGGTTGAATAAAGAGTTATTTAAACAAGTAAGTTAGGGTTTCTGCAGCCGTAATGGCTGAAGATGAAATTTTTTAACAGTGGCAAYAAGTAGCCCCTAGATGGGGACACCCTAGTGGTTGTGAGGTTCTGTAACATCCCCAGCCATCAACAGGTCGGACAATGATACCACGCGGAAATACATACATACATAGATATATCTAACATGCATTTTAATCGAAATAAAACACATAACATAGCGTTATTGCTACCATACAGATTCAAATGTAATAGACAATAATGCATATACGCAACGGAATACATAATATCATTCAAGCATCACAGACACGCATAACATAAAAATTCAGTACATTAATAATACTTATCTTTTCAACTAGAGTAACACCACCAACTACGTGCAGACCTTCCACAAACCTCCCATACTTAGACCACACTACTCATCACGCTCAACAGCGGGTCACCCCCGAGCTAGGACCAAGCTCCACCTAAAGTAAGGGAATCCTAGACTAGGCTGAGGTTACAACAAAACTGCACAATGCAACCAGAAGGATTCTCCCTAGGAACCTTCTTACACCCACTACTCACGGACTCTCATTCCCCACATGCATGCTCCACCTGAGAGTATACACCTTCACTATCACCCAATCCATCAACTACTTCACCTCCATCTCAGGGTCTCGGAAATAGGTCGGATCAGGAATTCTCAGAGCTTCGTAGTTGGTGTTGGATTCTCTATGGGAGAAAACCACTTCCCAACAAACTCTCTCACCTAGAGAGAGTTGCTCACATGTCTGAAAACCTGCCTATTTAGCCACTTTCGACTCAATTCCAACACAGTGAGGACGACAACAAGGCTTAGTAGGGAACATACGACAACAGCAAGCCACACTCAGTCCATGAGTTACGTGGCCACAACAACCAACTCGAAAATGGGTATGGACACCCAAAATAGTAATAGTCAGATGCTAAGACTCAGCATGCTCAGATGACTACCCAGGTGCGTCGGGTTCCACAGAAGACACAAGACAACCCATGGATTATGGGTTTCATAGATGCGTGAGGGTATGCTGGAGTCGATGATGGAGGTTTCTGGTTTAGACGGAGGAGGAAAGAATATAGGAGTGAACCCCCAACACGGCTAACTTCTACATCTTTAACTACATGTGCCCAGGTCGACACTTGTATTCCTGGAGCTGCATGGGTTTCCTTTTTCACACGTTGCCTATCCCAGGACTTAGGATAAAAACATGTCTTTTACACAACTTTAGAATAATAATAATAAATTATTATTCTCAAGGACTTAAGCCCCTAATCTTAGCCCCTCTTTCCAACCTTTCATCCCCCTTTCCCTTACCCACCTTGTGGAAGCTTAGTCCCCCATCACTCTTTCTTCGTGGTCAGTCTGCATATAATGATGTTTATATTTTTATTAATGATCTGCACATTTACATATACAAATTCATGCTCATTGGCCTTGGCATCTAGCTCACCAGCCTAATAAACACATAAGTCTCTCAGCTTATAACCACTTGACTCACCAGCCTAAAAAAAAATTACAATTTAGCAGGGGCTTGACCTTGGGGTATTACAATCCCCTCCCCTTATTTTTGCACTGTCCTCAGTGCACCTCTTTACACAACATCAACAAGATTTCCAAAATCTTCAAAAAGATGTGGGTACTCTACCCGCATAGCATCTTCATGTTCCCATGTTGCATCCTCAAGATTGTACTAGGTCCATTAGACCTTTACAAGCCTTATGGCTCAATTTCGGAGTTGTTTTCTCTTCTGGTCCAATATGAACACAGGATGCACTTGCTAGATGCCTTCTTGCTCCACCTGAATCACATTCCAATCGATTACATGACTAGCATCAGATATATATTTCTTAATTAATGAAATATGAAACACATTATGTACATTCATGGATGCAGGCAATGCAAGCATATATGCAACTGGCCCAATCCTTTCTAGGATTTCAAATGGTCCACAAAATCTGGCTGCCAACTTCGAACAGTTTCCCAGCCTCAGGGAACTTCTGTTGGCTTTCACTTTCAGAAAAAACATGTTCTCCCACTTTAAACTCTCTGTGGGTTCTGTTCTTATCAGCATAATGTTTTTTCCTGTCTTGGGAAGCTTTCAAATTTTTCTTAATATTCAACATTTTCTCTTCCATTTCCTTGAGCAACTCTGGCCCAACTATTGCTCTATCATCTAAGTTATCTCATCTTACTGGAGTATTTCACTTTGTGCCATAAAGTGCTTCAAATGGGCTCATCTTCAACGATGCTTGATAACCATTGTTGTAGGCGAATTCTACCAACTGTAGGTAGTCTTCCCATTTAGATGGTTTGTCCATCACATACATCCTTAACATGTATTCTATCAGTTGGTTCACCCTCTTTGTCTTCCCATCAGACTCAGGATGATAAGTAGTGTTGAAGTTTAGATTCGTTCCAAACCCCTTGAATAATCCTTTCCAAAACTTTGAGGTGAATTTTGGGTCCCTGTCAGACACAATTGTCTTGGGAATACCATGCAATCATGTTATTTCCCTCATAAAAATATCAACAACGTTAGCTGCCTTGTGAGTAGTCTTTAGTGGAATAAAATGGGCAGCTTTCGTAAGCTTGTCCACCACTACCATGATTGAAACATGTTGCTTTCTTGTTCTGGGAAATCCTATGATGAAATCCATTGTCACTACCTCCCACTTCCACTCAGGAATGGGTAAAGGTTGTAGCAACCCTGTTGGGTGTCTATGCTTAGCTTTAACCTTCTGGCATTCCATACATCTGGCGATGTATTCTCCAATTTCCTTCTTCATACCTGGCCAAAGTTAATGGCTCTTGACTACTGCCACAATTTTCTGATATCCAGGGTGCCCAACATAAGGCACATTATGCATTTCTTTCAAAATCATAAGTTTCAATTCCTAGATGTTAGGTACATCAATTATGTTCGTGTACATAAGTGTTCTGTCAGTTTCCAATTTATAATTCTCCACTTTCTGTGGCATCTTACCTTGCTATAGCTTTGCTACCAAATCTCTGTACTACAAATCTTCATTTGCAGCTTCCGAAATTATGCTTTTAATATCAGTTTGGTACATACTAATGGTTGTAGCATGCAATTAATGCACTCTCCTGCTGAGTGCATCAACCACTTTGTTCTCTTTTCATTTGATATGTTTGATATCAAAATCATATTCACAAAGAAGTTCCAACCACCTACTCTGCCTAGCATTTAAAGTTCGATGATCAAACAAATACTTCAGACCGTTATGGTATGTCCTCAGTTCAAACCTCCTTCCTATGAGGTAGTGCCTCCATTTCTTTAGATCATGCACTATGGCTGCCAACTCCAAATCATGAGTTGCACAGTTCCTTTCATGCTCTTTCAACTTTCTGGATTCGTAACAAATTACGAACCCATTCTGATTGAGGACTTCTCCCAGTCCTTCTTTGCATGCATCTATACACACTACAAAGTCTTCATTCGGGTCTGCAATCCTTAGGATTGGAGCACTGGTTACAACTGCTTCAATCGCTCGAATATTTTCTCACAATCCTCTGTCCATTGAAATTTCTTCTCCTTCCTTTGCAAGGAAGTGATAGGGTAAGCTATCCTTGAGAACCCTGCAATGAACCTTCTGTAATAGACAGCTAGACCCATAAAGGATATGAATTCTATCACATTATTTGGCGTTGAACATTCTATTATGGCCTCAATCTTCTTAGGATCCACGACTATCCCATCCTTTGAAATGATATGCCTCAAGTAATGGATCTGCTTTTGATAAAACGAGCACTTGCTCAACTTGGCATACAATTGGTGCTCTCTTAGCACTTGCAGCACCATCCTCAAATGTTGTTCATGCTCTTCCTATGACTTGGAATACACCAGGATGTCATCCAAAAAGACTATGACAAACTTGTCCAGATAGTCCTTGAATACACCATTCATTAAACACAAAAACAACGGGTGCATTCCAAAACCCAAATGGCATCATTGTGAATTCATAGTGACCATACCTTGTTCTGAAGGCGGTATTGCTGATGTCTTCATCCTTTATCCTTACCTGGTGATATCCTAATCTAAGATCTATTTTCAAAAATATCTTAGCATCCTTCAACTGGTCGAAGAGATCATCGATCCTCAGCAGAGGATACTTGTTCTTAATAGTCACTTTGTTCAATTGTCTAAAATCGATACACAATCTCAATGTCCCATCCTTCTTCTTCACGAATAGGACCAGGGCTCCCCAAGATGACACACTTGTGCGTATATACCCCTTCTTCAGAAGATCTTCAAGCTGCATTTGCAATTCTTTCAGCTCCGGTGTACTCATTCTGTAAGGATTTTTTGACACTGGAGCTACTCCAGGCATCAGGTTAATAGAGAAGTCAATGTTTCTCTTTGGGGGTAGTCCTGGTACCTCCTAAAATACATCCTCAAACTCCTTTAGTATCGCATGGTCTTCTATATTTGACACCTTATCCGCAGGTGATTCCTCCAAGTGGAATGCAAATAATGGACATAATTTCCTGTATCACTTCTTCAGTTCTTTTGCTGAGATTTCTCTGACAGTGACTTCCCTGGGAATTCTATGCACTTTCCTTGGGTTTCCTTCCTCATCCAGGCAAGTGAATGCCTTGTTATGACAATCTAAGATGGCGTGGTGCTGGTCCAACCAGTCCATACCAATAAGGAAATCATAAGAACCTAAAGGCAAGATATTCAGGTCTTCCTTAGTACTTAGTCCACTCATGTCCGTTGGACATGATTTAACCGACTCAACAACTTTCCTCTTGGCTCCTATAGCCAGCTGCACCAACCAAGGTTTCTCATGCTTTCTTCTTAGTAAATTCAACCTTTCCACCATTCTAGGATCTACATAACTATTACTAGCTCCTGAGTCTATTAAAATAGTAAAGGCATGGTTATTGATCTAACCTTCAACTTCAATCATGTGCGACTGATATTCTTCTTGCTTGTTGTCCAGGGCTGTGTATATCCTGGGTACTCTACTGCCCATGTCCTCCACTGTTTTAGCTTGTTGAACATTATGGAAAACTCTCACTTTTCCATTTTTGTGGGGGTAGTCTCTGTACTTGTGGTTTCCCTGACAGCCCCAACACTAAATGGGTGTCTGCCTTGGCCTTTGTTCCCCTACATCACCCGTTCTCCACTCTCTAAACGATGGCTTTCCTTGAGGACTATTTCTGAAAAATGGAGGTTTGTTTCCCTTCTGCCTCTGCTCTTTCTTAAACTTCTTCTGGTCATCCCAAGCCTTCTGAAAAGTGGGATTTCCTCTTTACTGCTCACATAAGCATTTCACTCTTCTTATCGTTTCTTCCATGTTTTTGGGTCATCATATTGAATATTTTCCCCAATGGAAGGTGGTAGTCCACTCAGATACCTTTGAATTTTGACAGTCTCATCCTTGATGAACGGAACATACTTCAGTAATTCCAAAAACCTTCGCTCATATTCATCAATGGTCATGCTACCGATCTTGAGTTCAAAGAACCCTTTCATTTTTCTGTCATAATATCTTTTAGTCAAGTATTTCTTTTCAAAATATTTCTTGAATTCTTTCCAAGTAACATCTTTCTCTCTAATGTGTTGCACCTGCACAAGTTGATCCCACCACATGGATTCCTTTCCTTTTAGTTGATACATTGCAATTCTTTCTTCTGCATGAGAGGAATAATTATGTAGTTGGAAATATTTTCTCATGCCAAGCAAACATGTTTCGACATCTTCCTCCTTCTGGTGTTCTCCATCAAACATAGGAAGCTTAATATTGTTCATTTCTCCCTTCAGTTCATCCACTCCAGGTCTCCTGTGATTTCTGGTAGGATATGGGCTTGAACTACGGTGTGCCTCCTTATTGGAATGTTTCGGGGGGTGGCGACGATGCCTGCTAACGCTTATTGATCTTCTTTTCTTCTCAAGGGTCTTGCGACTCCCTGATTTGCTTGAGCCAGTCTCCTTATCCAACTTATTTTTTATTCTTTCCAAACTCTTCATCAACTTTAAGTTGAATTCTCCCTGTTGATCCTTGGCTTTCAGGATCTTTCTATTAACTGCTTGATTAGTCTAGGCATATTTCTGCAATCGATCAATGATTTTCATCATATGCCCTTCCTTATATATCTCTTCTCTATGTCCATTGGAGTTCGATCCTTCAACTCCCAAGTGGACGACCATCCCTTTTACTTCATTCTCTGAACTGGAAGCAGTCTGTGCCTCTTCCATTCCTCTACACTCAGTGTCAATTCGCTTTGGTCCCGACACTCGTTGAACTCTGCAAACACAACATCCAGTCAACCAGAATTTGTCAGTCCATCATTCCTTAAAAAATCCCACAGAGTTCATAAACCAAATCTGTTTTAAGAAACGTTCAGATTTCATGAATTTTTTGAGCTCTGCTCGACTTTGTAACAATTTCAGGCCTCATCCCTTTTCTCTTATCCCCAACCCCTGCGACCACGGGCTGTGACCAATAGCTAGATCAATAGGCGCTTAATCAGGACTCCTGGTTCCTAAGTCTTCATAATACATCACAACACACTCTCGGAATTCCGAATTAATGAACTCACGAAGTAGGGTGGATCAACGGTCCATGTCTACCCAACATCCAATGATCGACACTCGATGTGGAACTTCTATCATCAAAGCTTCGAGACTTCAGAGCTTCAAAACTTCGGTTCTGGAAGCTTTCACTCTTGCTTCCTTCCAATATAGCGACTTCCAAACTTCTGACTTCTTTATCCTCTAGGCCCACATAGTACAGTTGTCACCAAATAAGGCGATGGCACGTGGTATGCCTAGGAAGGTCCACGTCACCCCAGGAGAAGTCATCCAGCCCCATAGTGAAACCTAAAGGATTCTCCCCAAGAGCCTTCTTACGCCCACTACTCACAGACTCTCATTCCCCACATGCATTTTCCACCCGGAAGTATACACCTTCATTGTCACCCAGTCCATCGACAACTTCACCTCCCTCTCAGGGTCTCGGCAATAGGCCGGATCAAGAATTCTCAGAGCTCCATAGCTGGTGTTGCATTCTCTCTAGGAGAAAACCACTTCCTAACAAACTCTCTCACCTGGAGAGAGCTTCTCACAGGTCTGACAACCTGGCTCTTCAGCCACTTTCGACTCAATTCCAACACAGTGAGAACAACAACAAGGCTCAGTAGGGAACAAACGACAACAAAAAGCCACACTCAGTCCAGAAGTTGCATGGCCACAACAACCAACTGGAAAATGGGTATGGACACCCAAATCGGTAAAAGTCAGACGCTGAGACTCAACATGCTCAGGCGACTACCCAGGTGCGTTGGGTTCCACGGAAGACACAGGATGACCCACAGATGATGGGTTTTAGAGATGCGTGAGGGTATGCCGGGGTTGATGATGGAGGTTTCTGGTTCAAATGGAGGAGGACAAAATATAGGAGCGAACCCCCAAAATGGCTAACTTCTGCAGTTTTAACTGCATGCGCCCAGGTTGACACTTGTCTTCCTGGAGCTGCATGTGTTTCCTTTTGCACAAGTTGCCTCTATCAGGACTTAGGATAAAAGCATGTCTTTTACACAACTTTGGAATAACAATAATAAATTATTATTCTCAAGGACTTAATCCCCTAAGATTATCCCCTCTTTCCAACCTTTCATCCCCCTTTCCCTTACCCACCTTGTGAAAGCTTAGTCCCCCATCACTCTTTCTTCGTGGCCGGTCTGCATGTAATGATGTTTATATTTTTATTAATGATCTACATATTTACATATACAAAGTCAAGCTCATTGCCTTGGCATCTGTCTCACCAGCCTATTAAACACATAAGTCTCTCAGCTTATAACCACTCATCTCACTAGCCTATAATCAAAATTACAATTTAGTAGGGGCTCGGCCTTGGGGTACTACAGGTTACCAAGGCACAAGGAAAATAATCCAATATGCAAGAAGTAAAAATGACCAAAATTCACATTTCCCAATGCAATAATTTTATATCTCCAATGCAACAAATCAATGACTAGTGTCTTTTACTATTGGGTTAATGGAGTCACAGGGAGCTTAGATAAGCTACCTCCTTGGGGGTGTAAGCCATTTTACTTCCCAAGGCAAGTTTCTCTAAGCTAGGGTTTAAGCTAAGAGGGTGTATGCCCTTATACTTCTCTTAGCAAACCCTTAATTAATGAGATGAAGGAAGAAAAAATGGCGAAGACTACGGTGGGGGTGTATTCCCTTATACTTCCCACCTAGATCCTAGCATAAAACAACTTGAATTCAAATAAATGATAGCAAGAGAGTAAAAACCATACCAATATCAAGAGAAATGGTAAGACAATTCACCACAAGAGCTAGAAAGCATCATCCAAAGCTAGCACTAGACCTTCCTCCACCAACCATTGATAAAATCAGACAAGTGCACAAGAGCTAAAAGAGCTAAGGAGGCCAAAAATTTCAGAGTAAAGCCTCTCACAAGTGGAGAGTTATGATTCCAAATGAGATCTTATGATTTCTATTTATACAAAAATTAGCCAACATAGCTTGTCCACAAAATAAGGTGTAAAACACAAGATTAGGGATCACCAACCCTAATCTTTCCCCCTTAACACAATAATATTAAACAATTCACTTAAAATTTTATCTTTTGCACAAATTAAACCCTAATCTAGGATGACGTCACCTCTTTAGGGGACATTTTTGCACTTTGAGGAGGTCGTTGGTGTTGGAGAAGTATGGAAGGGCCTCCCAAGGCCATGTGTCAATCATCTAGGTGATCTCATCATTGTGAATACCCTCTTCTCCTCAAAACGTTCAAGTGCAAATGAGTGGCACCTCACCACCAAGCCCTGGCCCCCATAGTCATGACGTCATGCTAAAAAAATGGGACGTTTTTCCCCTACTAGGCGAATCGATTGGAAAGAAATGGGTGGGCTAGTTTGTCCAAGTCATCATCAAGACCATTCAAGTTATATTTCTCTCATCTGGCATCTGGTCCTCTGGCATCCAACTTGTGGGCTTGTAGCCCCATGGAAGCCCAAGCTAGGCTTGTTCTTAGAAAACTGTCCACCGGTTAGGTCCTGCAAAGACAAATGAACATGACCTCCAAGGATCTCAAGTCATAATATCATGATAAGTGGATCCAGTCAATAAATAATCCATCTAAGCATGTGCATCAAAGATTACTATATCAAAAAATTAACAACTCAAAGAAACTATGTGACTTGTCAAGCTTAAATATGAGAGGGTTGACGAGGTGTCCTATTGGGTAGATCTTGCCCTAGGTCAAGGAGAGCCTCCAAGAGGTCCATCTCTAAGCCATGTAGTGTGTATGAGATGGATGGGGTCAAGACTCAATGGGCATAGGGATCATGACATACTAGGGGTTGTAGTGTCTCATTCATGGGTGCCTTTGTAGAGGGTGTGTGGTACCTTCACCCGCAATGCACTTTTTCCAAGCCCATCATTTTCCTTTTATCTTTGTTTCTTTATATTTTCTTTAGCACAAGGAGAGGTTGAAGGTCACTTCCTTGGCATGGTGACCAGATGGTGGCAATGTCACCCAAAAATGCGGCCTAATGGGAATGAGAAGGTTGGATCGTGATGAGACCCCCTTTCTCTCATCCATGCAACTAAGAGTCACTGCCCTGATTTGGTGACCAGATAATGACAATTCCATGCCACTAGATATCCATGGACATGATAGGTTGGCTCGTGATGAGACCCCCTATCCTTCAATCTACATTTCAGGCATTTCTTTATTATATTATGGGTCCCCTTTTATTCAAAGATAAATGTTTTATTGCTTTCTTGGGTGATCCCTAGGCGAAGCATCTAGAAGGTTCATATATGGATTTTATCTTTTACCCAACACCAATCCCTCTGGGCCTTTAGCCCCTTCTTCCCATAGAATGAGGAACAACCCCTTCTTAGGTTAGTACATCCTAAAATCCCAAGAGATAAGGAAACACAGGGGAAAAATGATGGAAAATGGTAAGTATGGTCAGGAATGGTATGATGGAGGATTTCCCAGCAACAAACCCATTTCCAAAGAAGACCACTTACTGGGGCACAATGTCAACCACAAGGTGAAGCAGAGCAAAAGGCATAATGTCCAAGCACATATCATGAAATCTAGAGCAATCTAAGACACAACATAATCAAATGGCTTCGGTATTGAAATGATGCTTACCATAATACTGACTTGTACCTCATGGAGCAAGGCCCACTGCCTTCCGGAAGCCAACTGGTGTGGTGGATGCCATCTGTAAACCTGTGACCATCTGTGGTGGTGAGTGGGTTTTCCATATGAGCAAAGGTTATTGTTGGTCATGTAATCTCTCGACACTCCATCTCTGCAACTTGAGGACCTCGAGACATCATCTCCTTAGTTATCCACAAAATGGGGATAACACTCTGCATATAGTATAAACACAATAGTTATGCTTAACAACCTCCCTCATTTATGAAAATTTAAATTCAAATATCTTTAACACATTTTATGAATAAAGCAATTGTTAATATATCATGGAGTGTAATTGAGGTACATATATATGAATGAATAAATCATCACTATTAACTTTTTTACTAAAATATACTGTATTGTAAAGTGAACTTAATTATACTATTAAAAAATAATTTTAAAAATCCATTATCATTTTTCACACTACTTGTCTTATAAAAATCAATAATATTAATTAATAATATTTAACTATAAATTAATACAGAGAAAGTAACATAGAATATTTAGAAGATAACATCATTGAGTACATGGAACATAGTTCTGTTAAAAATCAAGTTTTTCACCCAAGTCATACTATAGTCATTATTATTAACAAACCAATACACAATAGAAGGCATTTGTTCTTTCTCAAGTTGGCCAAAAAGTTAATGTATTTTGGTTAATCAATTTCATTAATAATCTTACCAATTCTAATTTATTAACTATTTGATGACTTATATAATATATTTCAATAAATTAAGATATGTATAGATATTTTATGCCATGTTCATAATTTTATATTTAGTCTTAAATACGTAAGGAGATTAAATGTGGCAATGTGGCCAAATGGATGACAAGTGCAATTTAAAAAATACTTATTACATCATGTAGATTTAAATAGTAATACCCTTTCCATCTATTAACTTATATTAAAAATATATATTTATCATATAAATATATATATTTTTTTATAAAATCAAAACAAAACATAAAAATAAAAAATATATAATAAAAAAATTATATTAACTTCATATCTATCATATAAAAGATATTATAATAAAAAAATTATATTAACTTCATATCTATCATAGTGATAATGACAGATGGATAAAAGAATTGTTTAACAGATTTTGGTTAATCTCTATTTTTAATAGAATCGTGATAATATTTATTAATTAATCAATTCCTATTTTTATTTCTTATTAGTTTTCCTTTTTAATATAACCATTTAAATAAATTGCGATGATATTTATTTATTAATTATTTATTATTTTTGGTTAATCCCCATTTTTAATAAAACCAATAGAAACCAATTAAATAGATAGTGCTAATATTTGTTACTTAATCGTTTACTATTTTAATTTCTTGTAATTATGTAGTGTAATACTATATTGTGCATGTTTCAACTACTTTTTTCACTTGGGAAGAAAATAGAGGAGAAAGATTAGATGGGTGAAATGTATCTTATAATTTATGAGAAAGAAACGTTCAGATTTCATGAATTTTTTGAGCTCTGCTCGGCTCTGTAACAATTTTAGGCCTCATCCCTTTTCTCTTATCCCAACCCCTGTGACCAAGCACTAGATCAATACGCGTTTAATCAGGACTCTAGGTTCTGTAATAGCCAGCTAGACCCATAAAGGATCTGACTTCTATCACATTATTTGGTGCTGAACATTCTATGATGGCCTTAGTCTTCTCAGGATCCACGACTATCCCATCCTTTGAAATGATATGCCCCAAGTAATGGATCTTCTTTTGATCAAACGAGCACTTTATCAACTTGGCAAACAATTGGTGCTCTCTTAGCACTTGCAGCACCATCCTCAGATGTTGTTCATGCTCTTCCTACGACTTGGAATACACCAGGATGTCATCCAAAAAGACTATGACAAACTTGTCCAGATAGTCCTTGAATACACCATTCATTAAACACATAAAAATAGTCGGTGCATTCGACAACCCAAATGTCATCGTTGTGAATTCATAGTTACAATACCTTGTTTTGAAGGCGGTCTTGTTGATGTCTTCATCCTTTATCCTTACCTGGTGATATCCTGATCTAAGATCTATTTTCGAAAATATCTTAGCATCCTTCAACTGGTCAAAGAGATCATCGATCATCGACAGAGGATACTTGTTCTTAATAGTCACTTTGTTCAATTGTCTGAAATCGATACACAATCTCAACGTCCCATCCTTCTTATTCACGAATAGGACCGGGGCTCTCCAAGATGACACACTTGTGCGTATATACCCCTTCTTCAAAAGCTCTTCAAGCTGCATTTGCAGTTCTTTCAGCTCTGGTGTACTCATTATGCAAGGAGTTTTTGACACTGGAGCTACTCCAGGCATCAACTTAATAGAGAAGTCAATGTTTCTCTTCGGGTGTAGTCCTGGTACCTCCTAAAATACATCCTCAAACTCCTTTAGTACCGCATGGTCTTCTATATTTGACACCTTATCCTCAGGTGATTCCTCCAAGTGAACTGCAAATAATTGACATCCTTTCCTGTATCACTTCTTCAGTTCTTTTGCTGAGATTTCTCTGACAGTGACTTACCTGGGAATTCTATGCACTTTTCTTGGGTTTCCTTCCTCATCCAGGCAAGTGAATGCCTTGTTACGACAATCTAAGATGGTGTGGTGATGGTCCAACCAGTCCATACCAATAAGGAAATCATAAGAACCTAAAGGCAAGATATTCAGGTCTTCCTTAGTACTTAGTCCATTCATGTCCACTGGACATGATTTAACCGACTCAACAACTTTCCTCTTGGCTCCTATAGCCAGCTGCACCAGCCAAGGTTGCTCATGCTTTCTTCTTGGTAAATTCAACCTTTCCACCATTCTAGGATCTATATAACTACGAATAGCTCCCGAGTCTATTAAAATAGTAAAGGCATGGTTATTGATCATACCTTCAAATTCAATCATGTGCGACTGATATTATTCTTGCTTGTTGTCCAAGGTTGTGTAGATCCTGGGTACTCTACTACCCATGTCCTCCACTGTTTCAGCTTACTGAACATTATGGAAAACTCTCACTTTACCATTTTTGTGGAGATAGTCTCTGTACTTGTGGTTTCCCTGACAACCCCAACACTGAATGGGCATCTACCTTGGCCTTTGTTCCCCTACGTCAGCCGTTCTCGACTCTCTAAATGATGGCTTTCCTTGAGGACTATTTCTAGAAAAGGGAGGTTTGTTCCCTTCTACCTCTTCTCTTTCTTAAACTTCTTCTGGTCATCCCAAGCCTTCCGAAAAGTGGGATTTCCTCTTTGCTGCTCACATAAGCATTTCACTCTTCTTATTGTTTCTTCCATAGTTTTTGGGTCATCATACTGAATCTTGTCCCCAATGGAAGGTGGTAGTCCACTCAGATACCTTTGAATTTTGACAGTCTCATCTTTGATGAACAGAACATACTTCAATAATTCCAAAAACCTTCGCTCATATTCATCAATGGTCATGCTACCGATCTTGATTTCAAAGAACCCTTTCATTTTTCTGTCATAATATCTTTTAGTCAAGTATTTCTTTTCAAAATACTTCTTGAATTCTTTCCAAGTAACATCTTTCTCTCTAATGTGATGCACCTACACAAGTTGATCCCACCACATGGATGCCTTTCCTTTTAGTTGATACATTGCAATTCTTCCTTCTGCATGAGAGGAATAATTATGCCGTTGGAAATATTTTCTCATGCCAAGCAACCATGTTTCGACATCTTCCTCCTTCTGGTGTTCTCTATCAAACGTAGGGGGATTAATCTTGTTCATTTCTCCCTTCAGTTCATCCACTCCAGGTCTCCTGTGATTTCTGGTAGGATATGGGCTTGAACTACAGTGTGCCTCATTATTGGAATGTTTCGGGGGGTGGCGACGATGCATGCTAATGCTTCTTGATCTTCTTTTCTTCTCAGGGGTCTTGCGACTCACTGATTTTCTTGAGCCAGTCTCCTTAGCCAACTTCTTTTCGATTCTTTCCAAACTCTTCATCAACTTTAAGTTGAATTCTCCCTGTCGATTCTTGGCTTCGAGGATCTTTCTTTTATCTGCTCGATTAGTCTAGTCATCTTTCTGCAATCGATCAATGATTTTCATCATATGCCCTTCCTTATCTATCTCTTCTCTGTGTCCATTGGAGTTCGATCCTTCAACTCCCAAGTGGAATTCCATCCCTTTTACTTCATTCTCTGAAATGGAAGCAGTGTGTGCCTCTTCCATTCCTCTACACTCAGTGTCAATTCACTTTGGTCCTGACTTTCTTTGAACTTTGCAAACACAACGTGCAGTCAACCAGAATTTGTCAGGCCATCATTCCCTAAAAAATCCCACAAAGTTCATAAACCAAATCTGTTTTAAGAAACGTTCAGATTTCATGAATTTTTTGATCTCTGCTCGGCTCTGTAACAATTTCAGGCCTCATCCCTTTTCTCTTATCCCCAACCCCTGTGACCACGGGCTGTGACCAATCACTAGATCAATACGCACTTAATCAGGACTCCAGGTTCTGAAGTCTTCATAATACATCACAACAGACTCTCGGAATTCCGAAGTAACGAACTCGCAAAGTAGGGTGGATCAACGGTCCATGTCTACCCAACATCTAATGACTGACACTCGTTGTGGAACTTATGTCATCGAAGATTCGGGACTTCAAAGCTTCGGGACTTCGGAGCTTCAGAACTTCGGTTATGGAAGCTTTCACGCTTGCTTCCTTCCAATCTAGCGACTTCCAAACTTCTGACTTCTCTATTCTCTAGGCCCACATAGTACAGTTTTCACCAAATAAGGTGATGGCACATGGTACACTTGAAGGTCCACGTCACCCCAGGAGATGTCATCTGGCCCCACCATGTCTACCCTTTCACTTTGAAACTTCTAGTTTCGGAAGTTTGTGCATCAACACTTTCCCCTTCTCCTGATTGCTGCAGTTCTGAAGTCTCCCTGGATAATCGACGGTCCTTATCTCTCCCACAACCAATGGTCAACATCCACTTCACGATTCCTTTCTTTGGAAGTGTTCACCTCTCTTCACTTCCAATCTTTCGATTTTGTGAATTCCGAATGGTTCTTGTGACTAACCCATGCACAGATTATCAAGATCTAACAGTCAAGCTCTCCCCTCAGATCTATGGTGTACATCTCTTTCGGGATCTCGGAGCTTCAGACTTCAAAAGTGTGTCTCAATGCACCCCGCTTCTCCCGATTGTCGAACTATGATAGACTTCCAAGATAACCTTCCTGCACCTTCTCCAGATATGACGATCGTAAAAGGGTTTCCATTCCTTTCAAACAGATCCTATGACCCACACTAATATGTGTCCCAATACCACTTATGCCGTGGTTTTACGATACCACTACTCCTTCTAAGCTTCGTAACACGACCAAGGTAACTTCTTGGCACTCAGGAAGGTTCTAAGGTCCGAAATTAGTCCCTCCAGAGACGATTTCCACTCGAAACCTTGGGTCCAAAGACCACTTATCCGACCCATCCAGGCTCAGCGTTGAAACCTTGGCTCTGATACCAATTTGTAACATCCCCAGCCACCAACAGGTCAGGCAATGCTACCACGTGGAAATACATACATACATAGATATATCTAACATGCATTTTAATTGAAATAAAACACATAACACAACATTACTTCTACCATATAGATTCAAATGTAATAGATAGTAATGCATATATGCAATGGAATACATAATATCATTCAAGCATCACAGACATATATAACATAAAAATCAAGAAAATTAATAACACTTATCTTTTCAACTAGAGTAACACCACCAACTACATGCAGACCTTCCACAAACCTCCCAGCCTTAGACCACACTGCTCATCACGCTCAACAATGGGTCACCCCCAAGCTGGGACCAAGATCCACCCAGGGTAAGGGAATCCTAGACTAGGCTGAGGTTACAGGAAAACTGCATAGTGAAACCTGAAAGATTCTCCCCAAGAGCTTTCTTACGCCCACTACTCACAAACTCTCATTCCCCACATGCATGTTCCACCCGAGAGTATACACCTTCACTGTCACCCAGTCCATCGACTGCTTCACCTCCCTCTCAGGGTCTCGGCAATAGGTCGGATCAGGAATTCTCAAAGCTCTGTAGCTGGTGTTGGATTCTCTCTAGGAGAAAACCACTTCCTAACAAACTCTCTCACCTGGAGAGATCTTCTCACAGGTCTGACAACCTGCCTCTTCAKCCACTTTCGACTCAATTCCAACACAGTGAGGACAACAACAAGGCTCAGTAGGGAACAAACGACAACAACAAGCCACACTCAGTCCAGGAGCTGCATGGCCACAACAGCCAACTGGAAAACGGGTATGGACACCCAAATCGGTAATAGTCAAACGCTGAGACTCARCACACTCAAGCGACTACCCAGGTGCATTGAGTTCCACAGAAGACACAGAACGAACCACAGATTATGGGTTTTAGATATGCGTGAGGGTATACCGGGGTTGATGATGGAGGTTTCTGGTTCAAATGGAGGAGGACAAAATACAGGAGTGAACCCCCAAAACGGCTGACTTCTGCAGCTTTAACTGCATGCGCTCAGGTCGACACTTGTCTTCTTGGAGCTGCATGTATTTCCTTTTGCACAGGTTGCCTCTATCAGGACTTAGGATAAAAGCATGTCTTTTACACAACTTTGGAATAACAATAATAAATTATTATTCTCAAGGACTTAATCCCCTGAGATTATCCCCTCTTTCCAACCTTTCATCCCCCTTTCCCTTACCCACCTTGTGGAAGCTTAGTCCCCCATCACTCTTTCTTCCTGGCCGGTCTGCATACAACGATGTTTATATTTTTATTAATGATCTACATATTTACATATACAAAGTCAGGCTCATTGCCTTGGCATCTGTCTCACCAACCTAATAAAAACATAAGTCTCTCAGCTTATAACCACTCGACTCACCAGCCTATAAAAAAAATTACAATTTAGTAGGGGCTCGTCCTTGGGGTACTACAGGTTCCCAAGGCACAAGGAAAATAATCCAATATGCAAGAAGTAAAAATGACCAAAATTCACTTTTCCCAATGCAATAATTTTATATCTCCAATGCAACAAATCAATGAGTAGTGTCTTTTACTATTGGGTTAATGGAGTCACAAGGATCTTAGATAAGCTACCTCCTTGGGGGTGTAAGTCATTTTACTTCCCAAGGCAAGTTTCTCTAAGATAGGGTTTAAGCTAAGAGGGTGTATGCCCTTATACTTCTCTTAGCAAACCCTTAATTAATGAGATGAAGCAAGAAAAAATGGCGAGGAATGCGGTGGGGTTGTATTCCCTTATACTTCCCACCTAGATCCTAGCATAAAACAACTTGAATTCAAATAAATGATAGCAAGAGAGTAAAAAACATACCAATATCAAGAGAAATGGTAAGACAATTCACCACAAGAACTAGAAAGCATCATCCAAAGCTAGCACTAGACCTTCCTCCACCAACCATTCATAAAATCAGACAAGTGCACAAGAGATAAAAGAGCTAAGGAGGCCAAAAATTTCAGACTAAAGCCTCTCACAAGTGGAGAGTTATGATTCCAAATGAGATCTTATGATTTCTATTTATACAAAAATTAGCCAACATGGATCGTCCATAAAATAAGGAGTAAAACACAAGATTAGGGGTCAACAACCCTAATTTTTCCCCCTTAACACAATAATATTAAACAATTCACTTAAAATTTCATCTTTTGCACAAATTAAACCCTAATCTAGGATGACGTCACCTCTTTAGGGGACATTTTTCCACTTTGAGGAGGTCATTGACGTTGGAGAAGTATGGAAGGGCTTCCCAAGGCCATGTGTCAATCATCTAGGTGATATCATCATTGTGAAGACCCTCTTCTCCTCAAAACGTTCAAGTGAAAATGAGTGGCACCTCACCACCAAGCCCTAGCCCCCATAGTCATGATGTCATGCTAAACAATGGGACGTTTTTCCCCTACTAGGAAAATCGTTTGGAAAGAAATGGGTGGGTTAGGTCATCCAAGTCATCATCAATACCATTCAAGTTATGTTTCTCTCATCTGGAATCTGGTCCTCTGGCATCCAACCTGTGGGCTTGTAGCCCCATGGAAGCCCAAGCTAGGCTTGTTCTCCCAAAACTATCCACCAGTTAGGTCTTGCAAAGACAAATGAACATGCCCTCCAAGGATCTCAATTCATAACATTATGATAAGTGGATCCAGTCAATAAATAATTCATCTAAGCATGTGCATCAAAGATTACTATATCAAACAATTAACAACTCAAAGAAACTATGCGACTTGTCAAGCTTAAATATGAGAGGGTTGACGAGGTGTCCTATTGGTAGATCTTGCGCTAGGTCAAGGAGAGCCTCTAAGAGGTCCCTCTCTAAGCCATGTAGTGTGTATGAGATGGATGGGGTCAAGACTCAATGGGCATAGGGATCATGACATACTAGGGGTCGTAGTGTCTCATTCATGGGTGCCTTTGTAGAGGGTGTGTGGTACCTTCACCCGCAATGCACTTTTTCCAAGCCCATCATTTTCCTTTTATCTTTGTTTCTTTATATTTTCTTTAGCACAAGGAGAGGTTGAAAGTCACTTCCCTGGCATGGTGACCAGATGGTGGCAATGTCACCCACAAATGCGGCCTAATGGAAATGAGAAGGTTGGATCGTGATGAGACCCCCTTTCTCTCATCCATGCAACTGAGAGTCATTGCCCTGATTTGGTGACCAGATAATGACAATTCCATGCCACTAGATATCCATGGACATGATAGGTCGGCTCATGATGAGACCTCCTATCCTTCAATCTACATTTCAGGCATTTCTTTATTATATTATGGGTCCCCTTTTATTCAAAGATAAGTGTTTTATTGCTTTCTTGGGTGATCCCTAGGCGAAGCATCTAGAAGGTTCATATATGGATTTTATCTTTTACCCAACACCAACCCCTCTGGGCCTTTAGCCCCTTCTTCCCATAGAATGAGGGACAACCCTTTCTTAGGTTAGTACACCCTAAAATCCCAAGAGATAAGGAAACAAAGGGGAAAAATGATGGAAAATGGTAAGTATGGTCGGGAATGGTACGATGGCTCATTAAGGGATTTCCTAGCAACAAACCCATTTCCAAAGAAGACCACTTACTAGGGCATAATGTTAACCACCAAGGTGAAGCAGAGCAAAAGACATAATGTCCAAGCACATATCATGAAATCTAGAGCAATCTAAGACACAACATAATCAAATGGCTTCGGTATTGAAATGATGCTTACCATAATACTGACTTGTACCTCATGGAGCAAGGCCCACTACCTTCCGGAAGCCAACTGGTGTGGTGGATGCCATCTGTAAACCTGTGACCATCTGTGGTGGTGAGTGGATTTTCCATATGAACAAAGGGTATTGTTGGTCATGTAGTCTCTCCGCACTCCATATCTGCAACTTGAGGGCCTCGAGACATCATCTCCTTAGTTATCCACAAAATGGGGATAACACTCTGCATATAATATAAACACAATAATTATGCTTAACAACCTCCCTCATTTATGAAAATTTAGATTCAAATATCTTTAACACATTTTATGAATAAAGCGATTGTTAATATATCATAGAGTGTAATTGAGATACATATATATGAATGAATAAATCATCACTATTATCTTTTTGACTAAAATATACTTTAATCTTAATATTGTTGTAAAGTGAACTTAATTATACTATTAAAAAATAATTATAAAAATCCATTATCATTTTTCACACTAATTGTCTTATAAAAATCAATAATATTTAACTATAAATTAATACAGAGAAAGTGACATAAAATATTTAGAAGATAACATCATTGAGTACATGGAACATAGTTCTTTTAAAAATCAACTTTTTCACCCAAGTCATACGATAGTCATTATTATTAACAAACCAATACACAATAGAAGGCATTTGTTCTTTCTCAAGTTGGCCAAAAAGTTAATGTATTTTGGTTAATCAGTTTCATTAATAATCTTACCAATTTTAATTTATTAACTATTTGATGACTTATATAATATATTTCAATAAATTAAGATATGTATAGATATTTTATGCCATGTTCATAATTTTATATTTAGTCATAAATACGTAAGGAGATTAAATGTGGCAATGTGGCCAAATGGATGACGAGTGCAATTTAAAAAATACTTATTACATCATGTAGATTTAAATAGTAATACCCTTTAACATCTTAACTATCTATTACCTTATATTAAAAATATATATTTATCATACAAATATAATTTCTTTTTATAAAATCATAACAAAACATCCAAGAATAAAAGATATTATAATAAAAAATTTATATAAAAAATACTTATTACATCATGTAGATTTAAATAATAATACCCTTTAACATCTTAACCATCTATTAACTTATATTAAAAATATATATTTATCATACAAATATAATTTCTTTTTATAAAATCAAAACAAAACATCCAAAAATAAAAAATATTATAATAAAAAAATTATATTTACTTCATATTATCATAGAGCCAGGTGGATAAAAAAAATTGTCTAACATATTTTGGTTAATTTCCATTTTCTATTCCACAATCGTGATAATATTTATTAATTAATCAATTCCTATTTTTTATTTCGTATTAGTTTTCATTTTAATATAGCCATTTAAATAAATTGTGATGATATTTATTAATTAATTATTTTTATTTTTATTTCGTGTTAATCCCCATTTTCAATAAAACCAATAGATCCCATTAAATAAATAATGTTAATATTTGTTACTTACATTTAGTATTTTTATTTAATCAATCATTTACTATTTTAATTTCTTTGTAATTATGTAGTGTAATACTAAATTGTGCATGTTTCAACAACTTTTTTCACTTGGGAAGAAAATAGAGGAGAAAGATTAGATGGGTGAAATATATCTTATAATTTATGAGGTTTTAAGCGATCTCTTCGGAGCACTTTACCATCAAAATCAACTTTCACAATTTTAAGAAAACCTCGGAAGCCTTCTCATCATCTCCTATAATCTTGAAAACACACATCGAAGGAAAAGTAGTTTGAGGCTAACGTGTGGAGAGTGGAACATCGAAATTGGTTAGGGAAAGTGCATTGGTGTCTAATGGTCCGAGTTTCCAGCATGCAACATAGATTACCAAAGAGTAACCATGGAGGATTGACAATAAATGAACTTGGCATGAAGTAACAACCATGTAATATAATTATATTTTATAGCTTATGGAGGCACCATGTAATATAATAACATTTTATAGCTTATGGTATAGAAAAACAACATCGGCTTGACTTGGTTTAAGAGTTCAAGAATTGATGGATATCTTCGAAGTTTCAAGTCATATTCCTTCTTGAGGGAGGTTGAGCTATTGTCAGTCCACTCCATCTCTCTCGGTTTGAACTTCACATGTGCATGGACATTGCTCGATTGTAAAAATCTGTGTTCAATAACAATCTCCTTTAAATGGGAAGAGGACTATTATTCTCATTTTCACGTATGATAACCTATTTTATATGTTACACTACCTTAGACACGATTGGCCTAGAACATGGTGTAGCGTCAATACATATGGATGCATTACATAGAGAGTGCATGGTATATGAATATATACTCTGGATCGAGGTATCCTATTGTTCCTTTCATCGCAGTGTTAGCATAAGAAGCCTTTCCATCCACTTAGATCTTCGAGATGTTAAAATTTCGCTTAAGCAGTTAAGTGTATTTAGTATTCTTTAACTTTAAACTATTAGAACAATAACTGTATGCATACGGATCGTTGAAAGAAATACATCCACAATATACACAAGATTTATCCTGGGAAACCATCGTGGGGGAGAAAACCCAACAAAGCTTCTTTAATATAGATTCATCAACAAGTAAAATGTCTCTCTCAAGAGAGATCTCACCAAACAGAAGATAATCAGAAGATAGACCAAAAACCCTAACCAGAATAGGGTAGCGCACCACTAGACCAAGATAGTCCTCCAAGAGATAACCAAAACCCTTTACCAGAACACCCTTCCTCTGTAGTTGTGTCTCCTCCCCAAACTTCCACACTTTTCCTTGTGTGAGAGAGCTTGTGTTGTGTGTTCTTCAAGTGAGGCACCTAACCTCTTATAAATACAAGTTGAGCCACCCAGAATTAGGTCAGGGCCGACTTGTACACTTTACCTTTTCTAATTTACAATTGACTTTTACAAAGGCACAATAAGGATAACTTTTACAAAGGCACAATAGAGTCTACTTTACAAATATAACATAATATTATTCTTTATCGTTTTTTCTTGGTCTAATACAATATTGATACAATAAGAATATCTTCCGAAGCTACTCAAACTTCAACGCTCCCTCTTAGCAAGGAAAGTATTCTTCTGGCACGATCATCACGACTGCTTCTGCACTTTTGTACACTTGACCATTGACTTGTTGACTTTCCATGAATCTATATTGAAGAAGTTTTGTAACCATGTCAGCATCCAAGGTCTCATCATCCATCTGGGATTTATGTCATCACGGGGCTTTAACTCTCCATCTCGCACAGAATCTGGCATCTAGTTCATAAAGAACCAGTAACTCGTCAGCTCACATAGAATCTGAATCTATTTCATAAAGAACTAGTAACTCGCTAGTTCACACAAAATCTGGCATCTAGTTCATAAAGAACTAGTAACTCATCAGCTCACACAAAATCTGACATCTAGTTCAAAAAGAACTAGTAACTCTCCAACTCACACATAATCTGGCATCTAGTTCATAAAGAACTAGTAACCTCTGGTTGGCACACTAGGCAACTGGTCCACATTGACCAAGAATCTAATCACAAGGATTAGGAGATGTAGTGCGCACACATTACCCATCTAGCCCAAGGCTGGGAAACACCTCCAACCACACAAGTTAGCCCACCAGCTTGAAAAATTGGGTAACTTGTCAACCCCAAAGGCTCGACATTTGTTGACCTTGTGCGAGGTCATTTTGACTAACGCCACAGTCAGTAACGTGTCCATGAATGAGTACCCACTGCCACACACTGATGTTGTTGCCCTGGAATCGCAACTGTAACTCGTCACTCCCTCTTACTAGGGAATCCCTTTTGGACTACACCAAGCTTGTCTCTGAAGTACACAAACTTCACTCTCGAAAGAGACTTGATCAACACGTATGTTATCTACTCATTTGTAGCAACATACTGGAGCTTCACTGCTCCCTTCTGTACCATATCTCTGATGTAATGGTACTTTATCTCGATATGCTTGGACTTGTCATGAAACACCGGGTTCTCTAACGACCTCACACAACTCTGGTTGTCACACCAAATACAAGTCACCTCTAGCTTGAGATCAAACAATCCTGCGAGGAGATTTCGAAGCCATACTGCTTTGCTAGTAGCTGAACATGCTGCTATATACTCTTCCTCGGCCGTACTAAGTGCCACACTAGTCTACTTCCTATTGAACCATGAGGCCATAGTTGATCCCATACTGAAGCAACATCCAAATGTACTCTTTCGGTCTACAACACTACCGGCTCTATCTGAATCAGTAAATCCCTTTAGGCTTATCTCACGATCCAATACATATCTGAGTCCATAATCAATTGTACCTTTGGGTACCTCATCACATGTTTTCCTACAATTAAGTGAACACCTCTTGACTCCACCATATACTGACTCAATGTGTTCACCGCAAAACATATATCTAGTCTTGTGTTCGTTAAGTACATCAACGAACCAATCATCTGTCTATACATGATGGCATCCACTGTCTCTGAAGATGTATCACTTAATAACTTCCGATTTGTCACCATCGATGTAGGCATGGCCTTACAATCCATCATTCTGAATCTCTTCAGAATATCTACAACATATTTTCCTTGGTTAAGGAAAATCTCACTCAGTCTCTGCCATACCTCTAGACCTAAGAAGTAATGCATCATACCCAGGTCTTTCATCTCAAACTCTGTAGTAAGATTCCTCTTACTTTCAGTGATGAGCTTCTCGTCTCCTATTAGAAACAAGTCATCCACATACAACAATAATATCATTGGTCCACCATATACAACTTTGAAGTAGAGGTTGAAATATTCTTTACTCTTGGTAAAGCCCAAACTTATCGGGAAATTGTCAATTCTACCATACCATGCCCTGGGTGCTTGCTTCAATCCGTACAAGGCTTTCTTCAACCTGCACACATGTGTCTGACTGTCATGTGTCTCGAAACCTTGTGGCTTCTCCACATACACTTTCTCTTCTATTACACCATTCATAAAATTTGTCTTCATGTCCATCTAGTGTACCTTCCACTTCATTACTGCAGCTATCACAAGTATAGATCTAATTGAAGTGTATCTCACCACAGGAGAAAATGTATCCTCATAATCTATTCCTTCTTTCTAGGAGGAACCACGTGCCACGAACCTTGCCTTGTACTTCTCGACATTTCCATCTGTTGAATGCTTCATCTTGTAAGTCCACTTAAAACTTACTATTGTTTTCTCTTTCGGCCTCAGAACCACATCCCAAACATCATTCTTTACAATGGACTGGTACACTTCAATCATGGCATCCTTCCATTCTTTCTTTTCTGCAGTCTCTTCATAACTGGTAGGATCAACATAAATAATATTACTTAGCAATGCCACGTAGCTAGATTATGGTCATGGTCTCTTTCTTTCTCTGAAGGATCCATCTGGAGCACCATACTTCTATGCATCCTGATTAATTTCTCGAGCCCAAGATGGTCTTCTCTTCTTAGTATTCATCTCTTAGGATGAATCTGTAGGTCTCTATGATTCTTCCATATCATGATCTTCTAGTACAACATCATCACCTGCATCTATATCTACAACTCTAGGAGCTTCAGGTTCTTCATCATGGACCTCATCTGAATGACTCTGTCTTGATCTACTAAAAGTTGTATCCTCATCGAAGGTGACATTTCTGCTAGTCTCAATTTGTTGGTGACCAGGGATGTAGACTCTGTATGACTTCGATGTATCACTATATCCAACAAATATGCCCTTCTTTCATGAAGGGTCCAACTCCGATATCTTGTCCTTGGGGACATGCACATACACTGGACAACCAAATATCCTCAGGTGGATGACCTCTGGATTTTCACTTGTAAACATTTCTTTTGGTGTCTTGCTTCCAAGTACACAATGGGTACTTCTATTCTGTACATATATTGTGGTCCTGGTTGCTTCTTCCCACAGATGCATCGGTAAGTCTTGATCATGAATCATGGCCTTTACTGCTTCCATGATTGTACGGTTCTTTCTTTCTTCCACACCATTTTGCTGAGGATTGTAGGGAGTAGAGAGATGCCTCTTAATCCCAACTTCCTTGCAAGAATTCCTTGAATTCATTTGATGTGAATTATCCTCCATTATCTGACCTTAATATCTTTACCTTCTTTTCAGAAAGGTGTTCAACAAGTGCTTTGAATTCTTTGAACTTGTTGAATACTTCACTTTTAGCTTTCAAAAAATAATCCAAGTGTTACGTGAGAAATCATCAATAAATAAAACATAATATACATACCCGCTAAGTGAAGTGGCTGACATTGGTCCACACACATATAAATGTATGATGTCCAAGGATCCTTTAGTTTTTTTATCGCTGCTTGGAAATGGTTTTTTCACGTACTTTCCTTGTGCACATCCCTTGCATATGCATTCATGATTGACTTGGATTTTTGGCAAACCTGTCACAATCTTGCTCATGATTGGTAGTGCTTTGTAATATATGTGAGAAAATATTCTATGCCATAGCTCACTTGGAGTAACCATACTGTGTACTAATGTTGAGTTTGAACGTCCCTTCAATTTGTATAAGCATCCTTCTTGAACACCGATAACCACAACATTATCAATAGAATTTCCTTTTGGCCACATGAGAACTTCGCCATCGATAAAAGAAACTTTGAATCCTTTCTTATCCAAAGTTGAGATAGAAAGGAGATTATTCTTCAAACCAGGTACATACAAAACATCCTTCATCTTCATAGGTTTTCTGGAATCCAATATTTAAGATGCTTCTCCTACTCCTTTAATGGAATATTGATAGTCATCACCGAGCTTCACCTTGTGAGGTGAATCCTTCTGAACTAATTTTGAGAAAGAATCGTTGTAACCTGTCATGTTCTTAGAAGCACCATTATCAATAAGCCATGTGTCACTTCCATGAGTGATTGTACCTGTAAGAGTTGATATCAATACATATTCTTTGCTTGAGTCATCTTCTTTGGCTCTCTCTTGATTAGGTTCATCATCTTCTACCTCATGAGGATGATGCATTTTATACTTTCCTTTTCTGACTTGACCTTTAGAGTTGAAACAATTTATTGCAATGTGTCCCATCTTCTAGCAGATGTAGCATTTGTAATTTGAGAAATCCTTCTTAAACTTGTGTGTCTTTTGTAATCCATGAGGCTTCTTGTGTGAGTGAACTTCCTTCTTGCTCTTTCCTTTTCTTGCATGAGCTGCTAGAGCTTGATTTTCCTCATCGCCTAGTTTCTCTTCTATTGTTGCCAATCTGGCTTCTTCCTGAGTGCAATCCTCCCATAGTATGATAAACCTTGTTATCTTTCTTCTTGAACATATTCCCTGAATGAATGATTCCCAAGATCTAGGAAGATCATTCAATGTAGTCATCACCAATTCAGCTTCTTTGATTGTGTTTCCAATGGCTTCAAGTTGTTCATTAATTTGAGACACCCTTGTGAAGTAGTATTGAATAGTTTCTAAACTCTGCATCTTCACATTCTTGAGTTGTGTCCTCAAGGTCATCTTCCGGTTGATATTCTTTCCTTCATACAATCTGGATAAGGCATCAAACATTTGCTTGGGAGTTGTCAATGATGAAACATGACGGATCAAATGATCCTTGATATAATCAATAATGATTCCCTTTGCTTTAACCAGGTTCTTTTTGTAATTTGCCTTGGCCTTATCTTCATCTGGTTCTGGAACTTCTTATTTGATGAAATCTTCTATATCATTCTCTTCTAGAATGAGCATCACTCTATACTTCCATGCTCAGAAGTTATCAACACCCTCAAGCTTTTCATCAACCTTAGTATTGGGTTCCATCATGTCCTTAAACAATAATACAATAAGAAAGATGAAAAATTTTCAAAGAAAGGTTTTGAACTTACCAGAGACTGTGTTATGCCAAGGTGAACTGCTCCAACTTCAATCTGCAGCTGCCAATATGTTTTGATCTAGGGTTTATGAGGAAACCTTAATTTTTCAAAATGAGAATTTTGGAATTATTCTCCAAGGGAAAGATGTGCCCTCCTTAGGCGAGTTCCTTGATGGCTTTATCTTAACCAACGTCCTTCAAAAAGTGGGAGAAGTCACCTTATAGGGTTTTATGCAGTTTATGGCGGTTGTTGCAGTTGTAAGACAAATTGTATTTTTTCCAATTTTCGTCAAACTGAAAATATGAGCCCAAGGAAAGATGCGCTAGGGTTAGGAGAGTCTTCCTATGGTATTGAATTCCCCAGCGAGTTCTTCTGTAATGTGAAAATGGCTTCTTTTAGGCTTGCTCTGATACCATGTTAAAATTTCTCTTAAGCAATTAAGTGTATTCAATATTCTTTAACTTTAAACTATTAGAACAATAACTACATGCATAAGGATAACTGAAAGAAAGACATCCACAATATACACATGATTTATCCTGGGAAACCTTCGTGGGGGAGAAAACCCAACAAAGCTTCTTCCATATAGATTCGTCAACAAGTACAATGTCTCTCTCAAGAGATATCTCACCAAACAGAAGATAATCAAAAGATAGACCATAAACCTTAACCAGAATAGGGTAGCGCACCACTAGACCAAGATATTTCTCCAAGAGATAACCAAAACCCTTTTCCAGAACACCCTTCGTCTGTATTTGTGTATGCTCCTCAGACTTGCACACTTTTCCTTGTGTGAGAGAGCTTGTGTTGTGTGTTCTTCAAGTGAGGCACCTAGCCTCTTATAAATACAAGTTGAGCCACCCAGGATTAGGTTAGGGCCCACTTGTACACTTTACCCTTTCTAATTTACAACTGTAGGGAGGTGAACTACATGCAGAAGAAGAAATATATATTCTCTGATTAGTTTAATTAGCGATGGTAGAAACTTATATGTTCCTCATTAATTTTTTACGCATTAATATTTTACATTGCATTATCCTATTCTTCATGTAGCAACACTTTCTGTTTGGGAAAGCTCCATAAAACCCTAAAAAAACCCTAACCCTAATTTAAAAAGCACTATGAATAAGTGTAAGGATGGCAGATTGTCTTAGAAAATAATGGCTCTATCCCTATAGGATGCCACAATAGTGCACATATATTCTGAGTTTATGATGATTCAAATTCTATACATTATAAGTGAAATGGTGAATATGTGTACGAATGACGGGTTGACATAGAAAATAATGTCTCTATTTGTATAGGATGCCACAATAGTGCACAAATATTCTGAGTTTATTATGATTCAAATTCTCTACATTATAAGTGAAAAACATGGTAGAAACTTTAAACAACTAGTGATTTTAAAAATGTAAGTGTCATGAAGGAAATGTTGAGAACTGGGCATAATAGCATAATAGGAATCAAATAACTTCATGGAATGGAATCCATAGCTTGATGAAATTAGATTTACTCATAGATAAATGATAAAGTAGCATACGTGATTTGACCTAACTTATGGAGATTTCTGACTTGAAATACCTATTTAGGCCTATTAACAGACTTATGATAGACCCATGAACTCTGGAGGTGAACTACATGCGGAAGAAGAAATATATATTCTCTGCATTAGTTTAATTAGCGATGGTAGAAACTTATATGTTCCTCATTAATTTTTTACACATTAATATTTTACATTGCATTATCCTATTCTTACTTTAGCAACACTTTTTGTTTGGAAAAGCTCCATAAAACCCTAAAAACAAACCCTAACCCTAATTCAAAAAGCATTGTGAATAAGTGTAAGGATGACACGTTGTCTTAGAAAATAATGGCTCTATCCCTATAGGATGCCACAATAGTGCACAAATATTCTAAGTTTATGATGATTCAAATTCTATATATTATAAGTGAAACGGTGAATAATTGTACGAATGGTGTGTTGAAGTATAAAATAATGACTCTATCCCTATAGGATGCCACAATAGAGGACACATATTTTGAGTTTATGATGGTTCAAATTCTTTACATTATAAGTGAAAAACATGGTAGAAACTTTAAACAACTATTTATTTTAAAAATATAAGTGTCATGAAGTAAATGTTGGGAACTGGGCATTGAGGAGGTTTTAATTACTCGGGTTTGGTTACATTTTCAATCTACCTTAGACATAGTCTCAACCTTAAACAAAGCATATCAAGTTAAAATCACTTTTTACTACTTCAATAAAGAAAAGTATTAATGTGCATGCTTGTTTTGAAACACACAATGTGTATTTATACAATTTATATTTATATAACTATAAGGTGTAAATAATCACTTGAGTAAATAAAGTAACAGAGGAAAATCTTCGTGCACTTGAGTAAATAAAGTAACAGAGGAAAATCTTCGTGCACTTGAGTAAATAAAGTAACAGAGGAAAATCTTCGTGTTGTGCGAAATATGAACATGTGAATGTGTAGTGAGTAAACTAATAATACTTAAAAACAAAAAAAATTACAATAATTTCAAAACATACTTGTTTACAAATTGCATCTCACTTAAAAATTTCGATAATTTTTTTTTATATATATTTGTTTTAAAACTTTATATTAAGTCTACATTGTTTTTTTCAATATTATATTAATTAATAATATTTAACTATAAATTAATACAAAGAAAGTAACATAAAATATTTAGAAGATAACATCATTGAGTAAGATAATCAACTTTTTCACCCAAGTCATACGATAGTCATTATTATTAACAAACCAATACACAATAGAAGGCATTTGTTCTTTCTCAAGTTGGCCAAAAAGTTAATGTATTTTGGTTAATCAATTTCATTAATAATCTTACCAATTCTAATTTATTAACTATTTGATGATTTATATAATATATTTCAATAAATTAAGATATGTATAGATATTTTATGCCATGTTCATAATTTTATATTTAGTCTTAAATACGTAAGGAGATTAAATGTGGCAATGTGGTCAAATGGATGACGAGTGCAATTTAAAAAATACTTATTACATCATGTAGATTTAAATAGTAATACCCTTTAACATCTTAACCATCTATTAACTTATATATATTTATCATACAAATATATTTTTTTTTTATAAAATCAAACAAAACATCAAAAATAAAAAATATTATAATAAAAAAATTATATTAACTTCATATCTATCATAGTGACAAAAATAAAAGATATTATAATAAAAAATTTATATTAACTTCATATCTATTATAGTGACAAAAATAAAAGATATTATAATAAAAAAATTATATTAACTTCATATCTATCATAGTGATAATGTCAGATGGATAAAAGAATTGTCTAACAGATTTTGGTTAATCTCTATTTTTAATAGAATCGTGATAATATTTATTAATTAATCAATTGTTATTTTTATTTTTTATTAATTTTCATTTTTAATATAACCATTTAAATAAATTGTGATGATATTTATTAATTATTTATTTATTATTTTTGGTTAACTCCGATTTTTAATAAAATCAATAGACACAATTAAATAAATAAAACTAATATTTGTTACTTAATCATTTATTATTTTAATTTCTTGTAATTATGTAGTGTAATACTATATTGTGCATGTTTCAACTATTTTTTTCACTATAGAAGGTGGGTGGGTGGGCATTAATAGGAAAATATATTATATTTTCCTATTAATGCCCCCCTCACCCACCCTCTGGAGAGTGGAGCATTAATAGGAAAATATAATATATTTTCCTATTAATGCCCCCCCTCCCACCCTCTATAGAGAAGAAAGATTAGATGGGTAAAATATATCTTGTAATTATGTAGTGTAATACTATATTGTGCATGTTTCAACTACTTTTTTCACTTGGGAAGAAAATAGAGGAGAAAGATTAGATGGGTGAAATATATCTTATAATTTATGAGGGAGCACTTTACCATCAAAATCAACTTTCACAATTTTAAGAAAACCTTTCCAGTCTAGCTGGGAAGCCTTCTCATCATCTTCTATAATCTTGAAAATACACATCGAAAGAAAAGTAGTTTGAGACTAACGTGTGGAGAGTGGAACTTCAAAATTGGTCAGGGAAAGTGCATTGGTGTCTAATGGTCCGAGTTTCCAGCATGCAACATAGATTACCAAAGAGTAACCATGGAGGATTGACAATAAATGAACTTGGCATGAAGTAACAACCATTTAATATAATTATATTTTATAGCTTATGGAGGCACCATGTAATATAATAACATTTTATAGCTTATGGTATAGAAAAACAACATCGGCTTGACTTGGTTTACGAGTTCAAGAATTGTTGGATATCTTCGAAGTTTCAAGTCATATTCCTTCTTGAGGGAGGTTGGAGCTATTGTCACCCCACTCCATCTCTCTGGGTTTGGACTTCACCCGTGCATGGACATTGCTCGATTGCAAAAATCTGTGTTAAATATCAATCTCCTTTAAATGGGAAGAGGACTATTATTCTCATTTTCACGTATGATAGCCTATTTTATATGTGACACTACCTCAGACACAATTGGCCTAGAACATGGTGTAGCGTCAATACATATTGATGCATTACATAGAGAGTGCAGGGTATATGAATATATACTTTAGAGCGAGGTATCCTATAGTTCCTTTCACCATAGTGTTAGCATAAGAAGCCTTTCCATCCACTGACACCCTTGAGATGTTAAAATTTCACTTAAGCAGTTAAGTGTATTTAGTATTCTTTAACTTTAAACTATTAGAACAATAATTGCATGCATAAGGATCGTTGAAAGAAAGACATCCACAATATACACAAGATTTGTCCTGGGAAACCCTCGTGGGGGAGAAAACCCAACAAAGCTTCTTTAATATAGATTCGTCAACAAGTACAATGTCTCTCTCAAGAGAGATCTCACCAAACATAAGATAATTAGAAGATAGACCAAAAACCCTAACCAGAATAGGGTAGCACACCACTAGACCAAGATAGTCCTCCAAGAGATAACCAAAACCCTTTACCAAAACACCCTTCCTTTGTAGTTGCGTCTCCTCCTCAGACTTCCGCACTTTTCCTTGTGTGAGAGAGCTTGTGTTGTGTGTTCTTCAAGTGAGGCACCTAGCCTCTTATAAATACAAGTTGAGCCACCCAGAATTAGGTCAGGTCCGACTTGTACACTTTACCCTTTCTAATTTACAATTGACTTTTATAAAGGCACAATAAGGCCAACT
>JASDQU010242182.1:13013-33395 GCA_032191745.1 Picea mariana
TTTAGTGTTGGAAGAATGGCCTAGGGTGGGAAATGGTCCAGGTTCAGAAATCAGAAACAATCTGTCTTCCTTGGTTGAGAAGAATGAGGCAGATATCCCATTATTGATATTCTATGTTAAGGGTAGACATTCTTTCAGACCTCAAAGATGTGAGTGAAATATTGACCCAGATGATTATTATTGATGTTATATATTGAGGGAAAACATTCTTTCAGATCTCACAGACGTGAGTGAAAGATTGTCCCAGATGATCATTGTTGATATTCTTTACTAAGGGCAGACACTCTTTCAGAGCTCACAGATGTGAGTGAAAGATTGGCCCAATTGATTCAATTTTTATGATAACATTGTTTCTATGTAGATGAAGATTACTGTGGTGGAGGACATTCTTTCAGATCTCACAGACGTGAGTGAAAGATTGGCCCAGATGATACAGTTTTTATCATAACATTGTTTCTATGTAGGATGCTCTCAGATGTTTGTTATGAATACTATATGACAGTAGATGAGGACTACTGTGGTGAATGTGTCTCACTGCTCGCAACTATATGTTGCTGATCAAGTACTTGTGTGTTACTTGATGCGGTAGTTAACCAGTAGATTGTAGTTGTGTACTACTATGAATAGACACAGGTGTGTTCTATCCTTGTTCTAATTGGCTTGAAGAATATCAACAGATTATTAGAGATGATCATTCAGATGAATGATGAACAGAGATTTTCCAGACAGAAAACAGTTCAGAGATTTTACTCCTCTTGTATCACTCTATGGTGAGAGTGACTTATCCAGCATCATATCTAACTACTCAGATGAAGTATGGTTTCAAGAGATGATGCAGCTGATGGTGATGGTGATGCTCATGATCTAGTCATGAAATAGTCTAGATGACTATATTGATGCTATCGGGTAAATGGTATGTTTTGTGCTCCAGACCATTACCTGTAAATACCTCTCTAGCTAGGAGGGAGTGCTAATATTATGGTAGCTGCGGGAGGTATTTACCCCCACATGTGAACCTAACGAGAATAGAAGACTCCAGGAAGCAAGAGAAACCCTAATGAGTTGGCTAATAACCCTAGAAGCCTTGTCGGCTCAAGAAGAAAATTTATATTAGGCTATTAGCCTCCAAGAGAAGAAGTCAGCCAGAATTAATAATAATATACTAAACAGACACATACCCAAAAGGAGAAGTTGGCCCCAGCAAATTGGTAGGATTATTATAAATACAGGGTGCCAGTTCTCATTTGACAGCATCTCAGAATTGTAGTCTCCCAATTGGTGCGCACTGCAGTTGCAATTTGGTGCGCGGGTTTGGAGGAGGGTTGCAGGTGCAGCTGCAACAACAGCTAGTTTCAGTATTGGCTTGAATATCTCTTGGCTAGGGTTTGGAACTGTTGTAGGANCAAGAAGATAATTTATATTAGGTTATTAGCCTCCAAGAGAAGAAGTCGGCCAGAATTAATAATAGTATATTGAACAGACACATACCCAGAAGGAGAAGTCGGCCCCAACAAACTGGCAGGATTACTATAAATACAGGGCACCAGTTCTCATTTGCAGCATCTCAGAATTGTAGTTCTGCAGTTTGGTGCTCACTACAGTTGTAGTCTTGTGTGCAGGTTTGGAGGAAGATCTGGTGCAGCTGCAGCAATAGCAAGATCTCAATTTTGGCTTGAATATCTCTTGGCTAGGGTTTGGAACATCTGATCATCTTTTTGTGATGCGCTACTCTTTATTTGGCTATCTAGCCTAGGGTTTGCTTTCAGAGTAATTCTCAGTCAAGGTTAAGGTGCTCGGAGGGAGGCTTCGGCCTATGGTTGGGTGACGAAGGTATCGTCAATGGTAAAATGAGAACACCATCTTCTATATTCTAACAGCAGGAACCAATAGTGGGGTATTGGAGCAAGGTAATGAAACCGGGGCGGGAGGAAAAATGGCATTTTCCGCACTGGGAATAGGATTAAGGTGATGGACAATTGAGGAGCTCGTGCCGAGCACGTGAAGAATTCCAGGTGGTTTAGAAACGTTTGGAAAGGAATTCACCCATCAAACAATAGGTTGGGAAGTTAACGCCGGAGTAAAAGAATTGACATCAACAGGACTAAGGTGACAGGATGGAGGATCAACCTTCACTGCAATCAAGGGAAAGGGTAGCGAAGGAGCCACCACCTGTCGTTGGCAATCATACATAAGCTTGTATGTCTCATCAGCAAGGAAAATTCCATCTTTAGCCCATAAAGCATCCTCATCATTCTAGGTAAGATCTATATTAGTGGCCATCAACCCTAGAACATCGCCACCTCTCCATGTAGTCTAGAACCACAGAAATGTTAGTAAATGACAATCAACCAACTAGGACACTCCATAGTGGTTGAAGGGTGCAACTAAGAAATAAAAATTCATGATGTCAAGGCTATGACAAGGCAGATCAGTATGGGGGCAGGAGAAACCGTACTGAGGACATCAAGTGAGCTCTAGGGGTCAAAGTAAACCCTACCTCTAAGCATAGCTGTTGCCAACTATAAATCTTCATATTATAGTTGTGTTCGGAAAAAAGTAGGGTCTTTAACATATAACCTAGAACTCACGTTATAATCCAATAATTATTTAGTTAAACTTTTTCATCACTCATCTAAATTTATTTAACATATATCTGTGATCCGGATTATTTTTGGCACAAAATGAGAGTGGAGATATAATAAAGAATTGCACAAAGATATCGCGGATATCCAATAATATAACAAAAATGTATCAGAGATGCAACCATAAACACAAAGATACAGTAATACACGATTTCTATTAATGAAATAAATGTACAGAGACTGTAAAAGTACAGAGTCAAAGACTCGCTAGAATGGTGGAAGCTTATCTCTGAGAAGAGATGTGACGGCTACTCGCATTCGCAAGAAGATGATTATTACAATGAGGCTCTAAGGGCCTTTTTGACATAAGGAAAATCCAAAACCTTAACCTCAGAAGATGAAAAACCAAAAGGTTTGCGAGCCCCGATGGGGGTAGTTGATATATCAACTTCCCAGGGGCGTAACTTTGGCATACGATTTCCATTTTGGGCGCACGATAGCTCGTTGTAAAGATCTATCCGAGGAATACAACTTTTGTGTGAGCAACATGAACTTCGTTCCATGTTGCTCCTCGTTTTACCAAAATACGTTGTTTAGGGCCTCAAAACGGCCTCGGAAGTTTGGGACCCAAGAAAACTGCTAAAAATGGTAAATTACCAAAATTGCTAGAAAACTATTTTGAGCCAGTTGGAAAAGGTGTGTGGCCACCAATATCCACCTGGATCAATCTGCCTAATGGTACAATATCTGCTATATCCACCTATGGTTATGAATAGGCAGATAAATATATTTAACGAAGGTTATGTGTACTAATGGTACAAATCTGCCTATATTGTCATGGTTTAGAATTCAAAACACTCTAACTTTTAAATAGTTAAAAGAAATCTAATTTATTTTTCGAATCTTAATTTTCACTTTTAAATAGTGAAAAAAATGTAATTCATTATCCAATGTAACTTTAAAATCGCAAAAAATATATTTTTCCTTATAATTTAAAAACAATTAATAATTATCTACAATTTTATTGGTCAACTATGTGATATGATTTCAAAATAATTAATTTTATAATATTCCTCTACGTTGGACTAAAAATAAAAAGGTTTCGTCCACTAATGTTATTTAATGTATGTGGAAGTTGTTTACTGTTATTTATTGTCCCTCCAGAGGTCTGGCAATTGGGTTGCACCGCAAGCTGGATTTATCGTCGCCTTAGAACTATTCAGGGTGAGGGTGAGGGCTATGAAGGTTATGAATAGATGAAGTCTAAATGTTTAAGATTTTTATTTTTGGGGATAAGATTTTTTGAAAATTTTTTGTTCCAAATCTGGTCAGAAATTGAGAAATATGATTGGAGATGCATATTCAGAGTATTGGGTTTTTGAAGATGTTGAATTAATTTATATATAAAAAACAATTTGAATAATGTTAAATTGAAAATTCCCAAAACAAATTGCGGATAATAATTAGTTACAAATAAATGTAAAGCAATGGTGATTAGTTATAAGCAATAAATGTAGAGAATTAGTAGGCAATGAATGTTATGCAATAGCACTAAAATTGGAAAACCATAAATGGTTTATGGTTTTGATATGTCTATTTACACTAGTTGGTGGTTTTCAGAATGTAGAATTGGAAAACCATAAATGGTTTATGGTTTTTTTATGCCTATTTATTCATCGCTAGGGTTGGAGAAAAACATAGTGTAAGTTTTAACTTACTAATATACTATCTAAATTTCTCCAAAATTCTTACACTACTACTGGACACTCTTGTTGAGAGCACACAGACAAAGACTTTGTGTTGTAACCATTTAATTGTTGAATAATACATTGAATGTGCTTTAAAGAGTAGAGTTTTTTTTCTTGAAAAAATTTTCCCCGAGGAATTGTTTTAATAGTGGTTTGTTGTTTATTTCATTTGTTTGCAACTATTCTATTCGAAGTTTCAACATCTTGGTTTGAGTGGCAGCTTGCACATAAAGAAATATTGTTGTAGGAAAATGGTGAGCACATCTATATTAGAAATGAAAAAATTTAATGGCACTAACTTTGAATTGTGGAAGCTCAAGATGGAGGATCGTATTGTAGATTGAGATCTATTTGGTGCAATATCTAGAACCAGACCCACTGATATGAAATATGAAGAGTGGGTGGTGTTGGGGAGAAAGACAAGAACCATTATTGGTCATTGTTTGGTTGATTTTCTATTACTGAATGTTTCTGAAGAAAAAATTGCGACAACTCTCTAAAAGATGTCGGGGGAATTTGTATCATGCTAAATCCTTGGTTAATAAACTTTTTTTGCAGAAAAAAGTGTTTTCCTTGAGAATGGGTGATCAATGATTTTGTTGATGAGCACCTGAATGCATTTACTACTATTTTGACCCAATGGATCTCAGTTGGAGTGAAGATGGATGAGGAGGATCATAGTATGACCCTCTTGTGTTATTTGTCAGAGTCATGAGACAACTTCGTAATGGCCATTGGAAGCACTATAAAGACATCCATGCTTGATGGGGTTGTGACACAGTTGTGGATGCATTAATATAACAGGAGGTGAGGCATAAAGCTTATGAATTCACCAATGAGGCCTTCATTGTTCATGGAAGATCGAAGGAAAAAGAAAAGAAGAAAAAAATGACAAATACAAATACCATGGGAGACATAGGTCTCCTAGAAATCCAAGGTAAAATGTTAAAACTACGGCAAGGTCAAGCATTTCATAAGGGTCTGCATAGAAAAGAAGAATAAGATTAAGAGGGAAAAGAATGATTCTGACAATAAGTCTGAAAACTCTTCTCAAGAGAGTGGTGGAGATTCCTTTGTTACAATCGAAATACTATGTTGAAAAAAGTAAAAAGTCTAAATGTTGACAAATAGTATCCTTATTCCAAATAAGTTTTTTTAACAAGATGGTTGAATGCCAACATATAACAAGAGATGGAACATTAATGATTATAAAAAAGCCTTAAAACTATTGGGTTACTACTTACCCCTAAAGAATAATGGTCATGGATATACCTACATGCATCAAACACACATCCGATATACACAATGTTTTTCTAAAGTTAACTAAATCGATTTCGTTTGGTTGGAATTCCGTGATTAATAAATTTTGTACATTATGGACATCATATGTTTTTTTGTCACAAGGTTTTATGTTTGGAAATGGATTAACAAAGTTACTTTTATATAGTTTTTTGAAACTTTAATATCATTTTTTATTATGTTTGGAAATGGATTAGCAAAGCTACTTTTATATAGTTTTTTAAACTTTAATATCATTTTTTGGAATATTAAAAGATTTCATGTTTCTATCAAAGAGTTGGATTCGGAACTGGGGATTGTTTTAGACGATTGGATAAAGGATTTAAACAAGAGGATTAAGCTGGTCAACTGTTATGGTTCGTGTGGAGACATACAGGTTTTTTTGGGAGAATATTAAGAGAGATGGGTAACTCAAAGATAGTGATCTGATCCTAGGAAGAGACTTAATTTTACCGTTGCAAGTAGAGAGGTGTGGGGCTCCCGTGCTAGGACTGATCCTTTACATTCCTACTTTAGGCAAATGATACAAGACGCAGGTTTGGTGGATGTGGAGCCAATAAAACTTCTTCCTACTTGGAGGAATGGAAGAAGTGATTAGGATTACATAGCTAAGAGGTTGGATCATTTTTTGATTAATGAGGAGTTTTCCCTGTCATGCCTTAGGTACATATCTTGGGTGAGTGATACAAAAATTTCCGATCATATCCCAGTAATCCTACACCTAGAGCATGAGAAAGAAAAACATGTCTTCCCCTTTAAATTCAATTCGGTTTGGTTGGAGGAACTTGATTTTATAAATCTAGTAAGATTGTCTTGGATTGTTTTAGGGGAGTCAGGTTATTTATCTCCGATGGACTCTCTTGTCAAAAAACTCAAACTACTAAAATCTCTGGTGATTAGTGGGAAAGAAATAAAAAACGTTTGACAAAGGAGGAACTGGTACAAATAGAATATGATCTTCACACTCTCTATTCTGATTTTCCCAAGGGTTTTGAGAAGGAAGACGACAAAAAAGTAGTATTAATTGGTTTATGGTTTTTTTATGCCTATTTATTCATCGCTAGGGTTGGAGACAAAAAAGTAGTATTAATTGGTTGGCTTCAAGAGACGGGAACACTAAGTTATTTCATGAATATGCAAACTCTAGGAAACAAGTCAATGAAATCTGGGATATTACTAAGGAGGATGGCACTGTGATCACTACCCAACAGGGGATTCAAAAAGAAGTCATTGGATACTTTTAGAATTTATTCAAGGCTAAAAAAAACCTTACTATCTCAAACCCATTGGCAGTTATAAAGGAATATCCCCAGATATTCTCATAGGAAGAAGGACTTAAAGTTGTTGAACATGTTACCCTTTCTGAACTACTTGCAACTCTGAAAGGTTTTACTGCTTCAAAAATTCCAGGGTTGGATGGCTGGACTGTAGAATTCTTCCTGGTATTTTTTATCTCTTGGGTAATGAACTTCTGGAGGCGGTTGAAGAGTCTAGACAAAAGGCAGAGTTGCAGGAGCATTGAATGCTACCTTTCTAGCCCTTATTCCTAAAAGGGATAAGCCAGATTATTTTGAGGGGTTTAGACCTATTTCACTCTGTAATATGGCTTATAAAATTATCACAAAAATCATTGCAACCAAAATTACAGCTTCACTTTCTGTTGGGATATCAAAGGAACAATTTGGATTTCTAGAGGGAAGACAATTTTTTGATGCCATAGGAGTGGCACATGAAACCTTACATAGTATTAAGATAAAAAATTATAAAGCCTTGGTACTAAAAATGGATATGATAAAGGCTTATGATAGAGTGGACTCGAGATTTTTAAGATTAGTTTTATTACAGGTTGGGTTGAGCTTAGAGGCTACAGATTGGATTATGGGTTGTGTTTCTTCTGCAAATTATGTTGTCTTGATTAATGGTATTCTGACTAGTTTCTTTAACAATGCAAGAGGAATGAGGCAGGGTTTCCCGTTATCTTCACTCTTATTCTTACTTGTTGTAGAAGGATTGAGTAGGTGCATTCTGAAGATGGTTGAGGAAAGGAAGATTGAAGGTTTTTTAGTGGCGAAAGGGATAAGAATTACTCATCTACTCTTTGTAGATGATGTATTATTATTTGGGAATGGTTCCCTTATAGAGTGGGAAACTTACAAGGAGGTATTGGATCTCTTCTGTTTAGCGACATGGATGTCATTCAGTCCACAAAATTCTTTATTTCTGGAAGCAGGTTGGTTAGTAGAGGAGCTTATTGTACTCAAAGTTTTATTGCCTTTTGAAGTTATACCTCTAGAGATTGGTTTCAAGAACTTGGAGATCTTCCTTAAACCAAAGTGATATTCTTTGGCATACTAGGGATGGTTGGAGAAAAAAATTGAAAAAAGAATCTCTTCGTGGAGTCATAGATGGCTTACCTTAGGGGGTGGGGTCACTTTAGTTAAATTTGTTTTAGAAAGCATACCTGTCTATTGGATTTCTCTAGCGAAGATTCCAAAAAGCATACTTAATAGAATTAGGAGAAAGATGTTTAGCTTCCTTTGGTCTGGAAAAAAAGAAAAAGAAGGTGTGCATCTGATAAACTAGAAAAGAATTGCTAAACCAAAGAAGACAGGAGGATGGGGTATTAAAAACATTTTTTCTTTTGGAAAAGAATTGGCAGCTAAAAGTTTGTGGAGGCGTCTTATGGTTCTTGGGCTATGCCATGAAGTGACTTCCAAAAACTACTTAAAAAAGAAAACTGTCATTGAATGGTTCAGACAAGGAAGAAAAAATTTGGCTGGGATTTCAAATTGTTGGAGAGTATTAACTTCATCCTTATCCATCATTTCTGATTGGTTAGTATGGAAACGTGGAAATGGATGGGATATTAGAATAGGAGAAGATCCATTTATTGGGTCTTAGTCCTATTTTAAACTCACAAAGAATTTAATTAATGTATTGCAGGCTCGGGAATTACTTTTCTTTCTCAAATAAGGATTTTTTATCCAAATGATCCTAGGAGTGGAAGATGGAAGAAGGCAGAGTCTCTTGGACTAGAGGGTGGACTAAAAGAGGAATGGGATAATTATATTAAAGGTTTAGAGGGGTCAAGATTTGAGCTAGGTGTAGAAAAGAATACTTTAATTTGGTCATGGAATACTAAAGAAGGGCAAGTTAATGCCAAACAAGCTTATGAGGTTCAAATGTTGGAAGAGGTGGTGGGAGGACAAAAGTTCTGGTACAAAGACCTCTCGACTTGGAAGCTCCCATTAAAAGTTAAATTGTTTTGTTGGTTAATGCTAGAACATAAAATTCTTACTTGGGAAATTTTGATCAAACGGGGTATTATTGTCCCTAGTAAGCATGTTCTCTATGGCAATGTTGAGGAAACTCTAAACCATTTGTTTGTAGACTGCAATTTCACAAAAGATATTTGGCTTTCAATTTTGAAGGAACAAAATATAAATATTATTTGGGAGGGTGTCTTACTAATTTATTACTTTCATATTTGGAGTAGTAAGATTGATTTCTGGAAAGAATTGCCCTGTTACATTTGTTGGGAGATATGGAAGCACAAGAACTTGGTCATCTTCGAGGATCTTCCAACTTCACAGATAATGGCTTGTAATAGAATCTTACAGGACTTGGGGGAAAACAAAAACACTTTTTCTGCCCAATTAGATAGGATTACTCAACCTCCTTTACTAGACTGGAATTTGGTAGTAGGTTTCTTTGACGGAGCCTCACAATTTGAGGGCACAAAATGTGGAGCAGGAGTTGTTCTTAAATGTCCAGATTTGGGTACTTTCAGTATATTGATGAACTGTGGATTAGGAACAAATACCATGAGTGAACTTTTAGCTCTATGGTGTATCTTATCTTTTGTTGTCTTCAAAAAGGTAAAAAGCTTACAGTTGGTAGAAGATTTAAAGATTATTATTGATTGGTTTCTACATTTAAACAATTTACAGGTGGTTTCTCTCGAGCCATGGATGTCAAAGATACATGCATTGAGTGGAAAATTTCATCATCTAAAAGCACAACACATCTACAAAGAGTATAACAAGGAAGCAAATCATCTATCAAAAATAGCTTTGAAGATGGAGGAAGAAGGAATATATTTTAAAGTGGGTATGGAAAAACAAATCTAGAGATTTGAAAAATTACCAATCTACTATTAAATTAGAGCAGCGAAGTGGAAAATTCAGAGCCTAGTCTTTACTAAATATGTTTTTGAATGCAAGATCTGTATTTTAGGAAATGTATTTATAAAAACAATGACGAAAAATGTAATTTTTGTGAACAATACTTATTATCTCATATTATTGAATCCAGTGATGAAGAATGTAGTTTTTGAAGTCTGATTATTACCTCTTTTATTTGTAGTTGAGATAGGGAAGCAACAAGTATTGTTTCCAACATCTTTATGGTTTAGAGTTTCCTCAACATTTTTACTATCAATTTTGTTTTAGAGTTTAAAGGAAGATCTATATGGCACAATCGAAGCACTATGTTGAAAAAAGTAAAAAGTTTAAATGTTGACAAATAGTATCCTTATTCCAAATAAGGTTTTTTAACAAGATGGTTGAATGCTAACATATAACAAGAGACGGGTCATTAATGATTATCCAAAAAGCCTTAAAATTATTGGGTTACTACTTACCCCTAAAGAATATCATGGATATACCTACATGCATCAAACACACATCCAATATACACAATGTTTTTCTAAAGTTAACTGAATCGATTTCTTTTTGTTGGAATTCCGTGATTAATAAATTTTGTACATTATGGACATCATATGTTTTTTTTCACAAGGTTTTATGTTTGGAAATGGATCAACAAAGTTACTTTTATATAGTTTTTTGAAACTTTAATATCATTTTTTATTATGTTTGGAAATGGATTAGCAAAGTTACTTTTATATAGTTTTTTAAACTTTAATATCATTTTTTGGAATATTAAAAGATTTCATGTTTCTATCAAAGTGTTGGATTCGGAACTGGGGATTCTTTTAGACGGTTGGATAAATGATTTAAACAAGAGGATTATGCTGGTCAACTGCTATGGCTCATGTGGAGACAGACAGGTTTTTTTGGGAGAAGATTAAGAGAGATGGGTAACTCAAAGATAGTAATCTGATCCTGGGAAGAGACTTAATTTTACCGTTGCAAGTAGAGAGGTGTGGGGCTCCCATGCTAGGACTGATCCTTTACATTCCTACTTCAGGGAAATGATACAAGACGCAGGTTTGGTGGATGTGGAGCCAATAAAACTTCTTCCTACTTGGAGGAATGGAAGAAGTGATCAGGATTACATAGCGAAGAGGTTGGATCATTTTTTGATTAATGAGGAGCTTGCCCTGTCATGCCTTAGGTACATATCTTGGGTGAGCAATACAAAAATTTTCGATCATATCCCAGTAATCCTACACCTAGAGCATGAGAAATAAAAACATGTCTTTCCCTTTAAATTCAATTCGGTTTGGCTGGAGGAACCTGATTTTATATATCTAGTAAGATTGTCTTGGATTGTTTTAGGGGAGTCAGGTTATTTATCTCCAATGGACTCTCTTGTCAAAAAACTCAAACTACTAAAATCTCTGGTGATCTGTGGGAAAGAAATTAAAAACGTTTGACAAAGGAGGAACTGGTACAAATAGAATATGATCTTCACACTCTCTATTCTGATTTTCCCAAGGGTTTTGAGAAGGAAGACGACAAACTAATGGTTTTAGAAAAAGAAAAAAGAAAACTGTTTATTTTAAAACAGGAGGAAGAAACTTGGAGACAAAAAAGTAATATTAATTGGTTGGCTTCAGGAGACGGGAACACTAAGTTCTTTCATGCATATGCAAACTCTAGGAAACAAGCCAATGAAATCTGGGATATTACTAAGGAGGATGGCATTGTGATCACTACCCAACAGGGGATTCAAAAAGAAGTCATTGGATACTTTCATAATTTATTCAAGGCTAAAAAAAACCTTACTATCTCAAACCAATTGGCAGTTATAAAGGAATATCCCCAGATATTCTCAGAGGAAGAAGGACTTGAATTTTTTGAACCTGTTACCCTTTCTGAACTACTTGCAACTCTGAAAGGTTTTACTGCTTCAAAAATTCCAGGGCTGGATCGCTGGACTGTAGAATTCTTCCTGGTTTTTTTTTATCTCTTGGGGAATGAACTTCTGGAGGCGATTGAAGAGTCTAGACAAAAAGGCAAAGTTGCAGGAGCATTGAATGCTACCTTTCTAGACCTTATTCCTAAAAGGGATAAGCCAGATTATTTTGAGGGGTTTAGACCTATTTCACTCTGTAATCTAGCTTATAAAATTATCACAAAAATCATTGCAACCAAAATTACAGCTTCACTTTCTGTTGGGATATCAAAGGAACAATTTGGATTTCTGGAGGGAAGACAAATTTCTGATGCCATAAGAGTGGCACATGAAGCCTTACATAGTATTAAGATAAAAAATTATAAAGCCTTGGTACTAAAACTGGATATGATGAAGGCTTATGATAGAGTGGACTCGAGATTTTTAAGATTAGTTTTATTACAGGTTGGGTTGAGCTTAGAGGCTACAGATTGGATTATGGGTTGTGTTTCTTCTGTAAATTATGTTGTCTTGATTAATGGTATTTTGACCAGTTTCTTTAACAATGCAAGAGGACTGAGGCAGGGTTGCCCGTTATCTCCACTCTTATTCTTACTTGTTGTAGAAGGATTGAGCAGGTGCATTTTGAAGATGGTTGAGGAAAGGAAGATTGAAGATGTTTTAGTGGCGAAAGGGATAAGAATTACTCATCTACTCTTTGTAGATGATGTATTATTATTTGGGAATGGTTCCCTTACATAGTGGGAAACTTACAAGGAGGTATTGGATATCTTCTGTTTGGCGACATGGATGTCGTTCAGTCCACATAAATCTTTATTTCTGGAAGCAGGTTGGTTAGTAGAGGAGCTTGTTGTACTTAAAGTTTTATTGCCTTTTGAAGTTATACCTCTAGAGACTGGTTTCAAGAACTTGGAGATCTTCCTTAAACAAAAGTGTTATTCTTTGGCATACTAGGGATGGTTGGAGAAAAAAATTGAAAAAAGAATCTCGTCGTGGAGTCATAGATGGCTTACCTTAGGGGGCAGGGTCACTCTAGTTAAATTTGTTTTAGAAAGCATACTTGACTATTGGATTTCTCTAGCGAAGATTCCAAAAAGCATACTTGATAGAATTAGGAGAAAGATGTTTAGCTTCCTTTGGTCTGAAAAAAAAGAAAAAGAAGGTGTGCATCTGATAAACTGGAAAAGAATTGCTAAACCAAAGAAGACAGGAGTATGGGGTATTAAAAAAAAAAATTCCTTTGGAAAAGCATTGACAGCTAAAAGTTTGTGGAGGTGTCTTATGGTTCCTGGGCTATGGCATGAAGTGACTTCCAAAAAATACTTAAAAAAAAAAACTGTCATTGAATGGTTCAGACAAGGCAGAAAAAATTTGGTTGGGATTTCAAATTGTTGGAGAGCATTAACTTCATCCTTATCCATCATTTCTGATTGGTTAGTATGGAAACCTGAAAATGGATGGGATATTAGAATAGGAGAAGATCCATTGATTGGGTCTTAGTTCTATTTTAAACTCACAAAGAATTTAATTAATGTATTGTAGGCTCGGGAATTACTTTTCTTTCTCAAATAAGGATTTTTTATCTAAATGATCCTAGGAGTGGAAGATGGAAGAACACAGAGTCTCTTGGACTAGAGGGTGGACTAAAAGAGGAATGGGATAATTATATTAAAGGTTTAAAAGGGTCGAGATTTGAGCTAGGTGTAGAAAATGATACTTTAATTTGATTGTGGAATACTAAAGAAGGGCAAGTTAATGCCAAACAAGCTTATGAGGTTCAAATGTTGGAAAAGGTGGTGGGAGGACAAAAGTTCTGATACAAAGACCTCTAGACTTGGAAGCTCCCATTAAAAGTTAAATTGTTTTGTTGGTTAATGCTAGAACATAAAATTCTTACTTCGGAAATTTTGATCAAACGGGGTATTATTGGCCCTAGTAGGCGTGTTCTCTATGGCAATGTTGAAGAAACTCTAAACCATATGTTTCTAGAATATAGAAATCCATTTTCGGTCAAACTGTTGACTTTTTTATTTCAATGAAAATTTTCTATAATGTTTTGAAATGTTTTATGATATTTGTATATTAAATTGAATATTTTGAAAAATATAAATTAAGTTTTTAATATTTAATATTCAAAAACTCTAACTCTATTTTATGATTAGTTGAAAGCAATGAAATGACTATTTATTATTTATCCCTGCTTGATGTGAAATTGTCAGACGAAAAATTAAAATTAGAAAATAAAAAAATTTACAAAATTGCCATTTGTCCTTACATCTGTCTTTAGATGTGATGGGTTATATTGCTACTTAAATCTTTGTCCTACACTTATTTAATGCCCTCTCTTTCCTTTCTGAATTTAAAAATATTTTTTTTACAAAAAGAGCTTGTCCATAATATAATCACCAAGAAAATAAATTAATAATCATAAAAACGAATATAAGTTCACCACATAGCATTTGCATTAAACATGTGTACGTACATTACATCACCCTCAAGCAGGGTTGGAATTTTAAAGCCCGTTAAATTTGACTGTTTCGAACACTGTAACCTCCGTTCTACCCGTTTTAACGAAGATGGTTGACGGTTATATAAAATTTTGAACCGTATTTGACAGGCAAATAGGCCAGTGACTGACAATTTGCCCGTCAAATTCCATCCCTGCCCTCAAGCACTACACTTGTAAGTACATCACATCACCCCCAAACAGTATAGGAAGAACTATGGCGGTGCTGACAAGCAGATAATGCAGATCTCAAATCACTTAAATCAAGTGGATCCTGCAGATCTTAAATACTGGTACGGATTAGAGCTGTGCATTCCTGCCTTCTTAAACCAACCTTTTGAAATAGGTAATCAAATAAATATTACCGCGGTGCCACCAAATTTCCATCTGCAACCAGAAAATCGAACTGATAGGTAGAAAAATTAATGAAATTAATGAACTCACAGATCGATCGATACAATCTTAGTACTATTCACACCCAAGTTTCCATATGCAGAAAAATCGAACTGCCATGTGGAAATTAATGAGAACTTAATGATAGTACTATTCACACCCAAGTTTCCATATGCAGAAAAATCGAACTGGCATGTAGAAATTAATGAGAACTTAATGATAGTACTATTCACACAGTTTTTATTTGTTGGCAAAGATTATCTATTATCCATGTCTCAATGGAATCATTTTTTCTCCAGTGCCACCAAATTTCCATCTGCAACAAAAAAATCGACGTGAGTGCAGCTGAAATGCATTGTTGAATATTGTTGCAGTCCATGATAAACAGAGTTATTTAGAGATTACAGTGTGCTTTTGGGAGAGCGGGTGGGAAAGTAGAAGGGACGTAGTATAATCCGAGCACAATATCAAGACTTCCTGCTCCAAATGCCTCTAAACTTATGAGGAAAACAAGATGAGATTACTCATGGAGGTATTTATTTGTTTACAACTTCGTTCTTTTCATATCATTATATCATTATTCTGTAGACAGTACATTGAAAAAAACTAGTTATTTAATATCCCATGCTAGTTCCTGCTTGAAATTATCCCAAACTTTCTGCCCAAGGAGAATTGCCCGGTGTCTGCCACAAGAAAGCTTTAGAAGCCACTGTCGAGTGGAAATGTTTTGCCATTCCTCTCTTCGTGGGGAGGCCAAGGCCTTTTTGCTACTATACCACGGTACAGGGCCAGTCTTGAAAACATCAATCGGATAGAAAACAGGTGGAAGTCTAGGAAAATCGAAATGAAGGCAGGTGTAAGGTTAGCTAACATCGGATTGACAAATAGACGTGTACGTGTTAACAGATGGAAGTTTTTCATCATTTAGATTGTTTTCAAGAAATTTATATTATCATGGAATAGGTTTTTTAGTCTTTTTTTTTATTATCTCGAAAGGCATACATTTATTGATAATGGACACAATTAATGATCTTTTAATCTTATTTAACCTTAACACTTAATCTGATGGCTATGCATTGAAGATGCTGGCATATTCTTAGTCGTCCCCCAAAATCAATGGGTCAGATTTATTGTTCATAACTTTCTTGCATTTATCAAGGCATCCGTTAACATGTTTACTTTTTAACATTTACCTAATCACATTAAAAAATTACTGTAAGAATATGTAATTGCCACGTTTAAATGATTAAGTAGGATTAAACCATGCAGCGAAACATTTCATATTACCACAAACGGATTACGAATTACCACAGATATTTTATGGCACGGGTTCTCAGCGAATACCTTTCGACATTCTCAACCGCGAGTTAGCGACTGTGCTAGTGTTAAATTTTTTTTTATGTTAAATATGTTTAAATTTTTTTATGTTTTAAAATCTTTTATGTTTAAAATAAGAAAGGCTATTCAGTGATTATTATCTCCTTGTTTTATTTTGACTCTTAGAATAGACTTAGTTGGAATTTCTGTTTTTCTTTTTAAAATAATTAAAACATAATTAGCATTTCTTTTTATAAAATTTCAAACCTATAAAGTTGATTTTTTTTTTTTTAAATTAAAAAATTAAAACATAGTTAACATTTCCTTTTATTGAGATTGAATTAAAAATCAAAAATTAAATTATTATTAATTTCTATTAATTTCACATAATATCCAATATTTTGAAGAAGTTTCAACCAAGTTTAGATAAGGGTTGAACTTTGTACGACATAAGATCACATACACATCACAAATCCAAATCTAATCTATGTTTTCTTTCCATTTAAATAATTGGTTTTTTAGTATGTGAGATTGTTTACTGTGAAGACGACTCGATTTCTTCTTGTAAAAGTTGCATAGGACACGGTGTTGCTCTCTAAAAACTCTTATAAAAGTTAAGGACTGAAGCTTTTTCTTATAATACTATTAAAAATGTTTGTCAACTAAAAGCCAAGCTTTCAACTCAAAATTTTGTTTGCCTTGGTCACTTGCAATTGAAGGAGTTGTTTTTAAGGAGGTGTTAGTAAGCATAGGCATCCACAACCTCCATTACTTACATTTCCATTCAATTTATTTAGGGTATGCATTTGACCTTGGTTGATTTTTTCCATAATCATTTGACTTTGGTTGATTTTTTGCATAATCCCTTCACTAGTCAATCAAACATTTCTGGATACAATCCAAGTTCTAAAATCTCTTCACGTTGACAATAAAATATTTATCAATCTGATACTATATGCAGTGGTTATTCATGTTTCTTGAGTCTAAGTTTTAAACAATAAGATGGTTATTTTAATATAATAGATAGAAAGTTGATATTATATGCAGTGGTTATTAGTGTTTTTTAATATAAGTTTTAAACAATAAATTAATGATTATAATATAATATATAGATATTTAATAAATAATATTCATCTTGGTAAAATAATAATTAATATTGTATATATGTATTAATACATAAGTATATAATATATACTTGTCTTTACAATTCATATGACAATCCTTTGCTAGACTTTTTGTTAAGATCGTGGAATTGGTATTTTTTTAATGAATCATTTACTAAATATAAGGAGTAGTTTTAAAGAATATTTGATAGTAAAAAATAAGTATTTATACAATATCCTAACAAAAAAGGAAGATGATAAGAAAGCAAAATAATTTTTAAAATATATTTTTCATATAATAATATATTATTTTATATAATAATAAAAAATATAAAATAAAAATTATTTTAGATGATATAATTACATTAAAAAAAAATATAAATAATTTTTAAAATATATTTTTCATATAATAATATATTATTTTATATAATAATAAAAAATATAAAATAAAAATTATTTTAGATGATATAATTACATTTAAAAAAAACAATATTACTGTGCATTTTATTTGTATAGTTTATTATTAAAATCTTTATTTGCAAATGTTTATATATACATATAAAAAGAGTTTCTTTATGTATATCTATAAAAAGAATAATAGATTAAAAAATTGATTGTTAATTTAAAGAGTTGGTTTAATTGATTGTTGTCAATATATTTAAGTATTTTTAATTATTTTAATATTACTAGAAAAATATAGATAAAAAATTCATTTTTTATATACTAATTCAAAAACTAAGTTTTGGACTTCTAAAATTTAATCCATGTTATATTGTCTACATTTTATAACACATTTTTAGATAAGTTACACAAAATATTAATTTGAATAATAGTTTCTAGACATTTGTTGGCTTTTTTTCCACCATACATGTATTTATTAAGCATTTTAAAAAATTAAGTACAATTTTTTTATGAATTAAAATTATAAAATTGTATTTATTAATAATGTAAAAAAGTTAGAAACAATTATTTTATGAATTAAAATTATAAGATTGAAATGTAATTTTTTATTTTAGTTTGTTAGTGTGGCTTTTTTTTTTGTTAAAATTTGATTGGAAATTGTAAAGTAATTAGCTTTGTTGTAGAGTACCTATATATCATCTTGTCATGTTATTTGTGAACTTTACTTTTTTGCCACCAACATTATGTTTATATGTGAACATCATATATATATATATTAGTTAGTGATATGGTATTTAATATTTCAAGTGTGAGTCTTTGAATAATATTTTACTTCATTATTCTTTATATTTTTCACTACTAATCTCATAAAAATATTATTAATTACCACAATGTGTGTTTGATTTTAGAAAAATAAATATTACAAATTAAAATAACTTTAGTTAATATTAATAATTTGATTTATATTTATCTCAACACTTTTATATATCATATTAATTTTCTTTTGTCTTTTATTTTTGAAGATGGGTGAAATATCCACTTTAAAGTTGGACGTTTCAAAAACTTCACACAGTTTTTATCCAAAAGTTTTTTACAGCAAGTAAATATAATTTTAAGGCAGGGACTAGCTGCTTTACAGCTATTTCCTTTATTTTATAAGCGACTCTTTATATAGTATTTTTTCTATTTTGGAAAAAAAAAAAATCCTTATCCTAAATAGTTTTTTAATAAAATTGTTAAATATCAATATAGAACAACATACAACTCATTAATAATTTAAAAAAAAACTTAAATCAAAATAATGGTAAAAACCAACCATTAATTTTATTGTGTTTTCACTAAACACATCTGAATGCATAAATTTTAAACCCTACATTACTGCAATTACGATCCCAATCTAAGAAAAAGAATTAGATGGAAAAAAATTCACTAAAAACAAAACACACTAACTAAAAATGAAATGTTCAAGTTGAAGTCTTCCCACATGGAGAGAAGAGCGTCGCCCCTTCATTCAAATTGAAATGACTAAATACAAAGCCGAACCCCCCGTGGAGCCGGAGCCGACTTAGGGCTCAATCATGTATACATAGTTATATATTAATTATAATAATTATTGAATATGCCAAGAACCAAACTAAGCTTTATAACTGAATTACAAAGTAACTCTCAGGAGACAAGCGATCGCTGCAGCAGGCTACGACACGCGGAAAGCGCGCAGGGTAGTTGCACCGGAAGGGGCACTCAAATCTGGTTGATGAAGAATCGCAGAAATAGTTGTCAAATCACAGTCCTCTCGAGAAACAAACGATCGCTGCACCCAGGTTACGACACGCAGAAAGCGCGCTGGGTAGTTGCACCAGGGTACTTAAATCTGGCTGATGATTAAGTACAGAAATGGGTGGTTGTATTTGTATGGTTTAAATTGTAATTTTGAATATCTGAATGGATTTACTATATGGAAATTTATTAAGATTGTAATAAGTGTGTGGAACTATAATTTTATATGAAAATTTATTAAGATTGTAGTAAAGGTGTAGAATTATAATTTTATATTGAATTAAAATTCTCATGTAAATTTTAAGCAATTTTAATTTAAAAAAACAGAAAAACACGGATCCATCACTGTATCCTACACCAGTTGCACCTGCAAAGTAGAAATAACAAATATACCAATTGCACCTGCACAAACCAGAGATAGCAAATACAAGTAGGAAGCATTAAGTGCAACTAAATTTGTTCTTTATATTGCATTGAGAAGAAAAATAAAATAAAATTTAATTGCCTTAACTTTAATGCTTATACACGTCCACATTAAAAGAGCACAAATGTAAGGACAAAACATTTATGTTAAATGAAAATGGTTGAACGATAAGTAAAGATGAACATCTATATTAAGTGGAAAGGCTTAAACAGTGAAGGAAGACGGTCTATATTTAGATGGTTTCTAAATTATGATTTGATTTCGACTTTCTAGAACATGACTTCATTTCAAGTCTCATTTTAATTGGGCCGACGATACTCCCCATAAGAAAGGCCGCTGGAAAATATTAAATAAATTGCAAGTACGGGGCATTAACTTCAAGTAATTTTGTTTCTTATATTTAGAAATGCACATCTTCACACCAGATACTACCATGACTTACCTTTTTACAGGTCCACACCAAAAACACCTATAAATGTGTTTGGTGGAATTGGCTTAACTCACATTTTATATATACACGGCTACTTGGTTCTGAGTTTTGCCAACGCATTGGGAGATTGAGAGATTGTAGAATGGCTGCACCTGCACCTCACCTTTTCCTCCTTCCCTCCCTTGGAATCGGTCATCTTATTCCTTTTACAGAGCTCGCAAAAAGGCTGGCTGCCCGAAGATTTCTCGTCTCATTCTTCGTATCTTCTGATCATGGCCTCTCTATTGCAAGAAACAAGATGGC